>VXAL01009630.1:0-25816 GCA_013399475.1 Chauna torquata | reverse complement strand
TAGTTTGCTTTTAGTTTCTCACTGCTCTAGTCTGCTAGTGATAGTAATAAATTATATTAATCTCCCTATGTTGAGTCTGTTTTGCCTGTGATAGCAATTGGTGAGCAACCTTCTTGTCCTTATCTCAACCCTCAAGCTCTTTTTCATCATATTTTCTCCCCCTCATCTTTTGAGGAGGGGAAGTGAGTGAGCGGTTGTGGTGGAGTTTGGCTGCTCAGCTGGGTAAAACACCACAAGAGCAAAGACCTGCAAGAAAATAAGATATAACGTTTTATTATGTTATTGATTTTATTACCAGATCTTCCAATATCAACTCATCAGTCACAGCTAAACATAGTTGATGCAATTGCACTGAAATGTCTTTTAGCTCTTAAGTGTGAAGAGACTCATCCACAGTTTTTCTCATTTGACAAGAGTATACTTGCTCAACACTTCTGATTTCAGTACATTTCTAGTTCCGTGGCCAGCCTCTCCCACTGTGCCATTTTACAGTACCTCTCTACTTTTCAAAGCAAGACTTCTGCCTATACATGCCCTTAAAATTCTTTGCTAATCCACTTTATTAACAGCATCCTTAATTCAGACAGAGTAGTTAACATTATTCACTTTCATCCAAAAAGGACCTACATTACAATAGATTTTTGCAGGACATCGGTGTTGGTCTGTAGACTAAACTTGAGGGCAAGACCTGGAAGAAACCAGAAAAAGGGTGGATGGAAATATTCCTAATTCACAGCACAAAAGAAGTCCAACCTTCCCCTTCCGCAGAACTTTTAAGGCTGTTCTAGGACCTGCCACAGCCCTGCGGCAGTGGAAATAGTAGCACATTGGTATAGGGTTACATGCCAGGTAAATATAGGAGTCAATGCTATTTCTAGGTGAAGGGAAGCATTTGGTATTAAATCAACTGCCTTCCATCTCAGGAATTAATATAGATGACAGCTATGTAGGAAGTAAGCCATTTCCCAAACAGCTAATTAGAATACTCCTCAGAATAAGCAAGAATAACAACTAGTCATTACTGTAATTATTCATTCCTGTGCCAGTCACTTTGCCTTCTCAGTGTACATTAATGTACTTTAGAGATGGCAAGCACAGCTGAACAAACATCGTATTGCACCTGAAATTACTGAAGCACAAAAAATGAAGACAGTATATTGATGATTCTGGGACAGAGATATGAAGTCATTACCAAAAGACAACAAACTAGATGCTGTCATGTATCAATGTCTAAGTCATCTTTTGGAAAGACACACATACTGTATATATACACCACAGTTACACATCTAGATAATAAATGTATCACCAGCTATATAGGTCCAAATATCTGATCCATGTGCAAATAAGTGAATGCCCAACAACTGATGGGCATATATATTCTAGCAACATACATATTCTAGCCAGAACAGAGGCATCCATGATTGAACTGTCTCAAGTATTGAATGCTCTACTTAATTTGCATTTCACATTTCTGATATGTGTAAGGTTTATGAACATGCATAGAAATGAAAGTTATCTCCTTGTTTATAGTTCTAGACTCAGGAATTCAACAGTATGGGAAAACCCTTTATGAACTTTATTCACTGCACTACGCATTCTGTGTACCACTCCAGGAACAGTTTTCGAGTACCTGAATGACCAGGTATTTTTACCACAGCTGTCTATTGGACTATGAAAAGCTAACCTTGCTTTAACTCCCCACAGCCACATACCATTCATGAAGTGATTTCCATCAATAAACTTCCTATTACAAATTTTTGATTTTGTGTACAAGGTCAACATTACAAACTAAACTTTTCTTACCATCTCTTACCCCAGGTTTCCCAGGGCTCAATTTTAGGGACAGTTCTCTTTAATGTTTTCATAAATGACTTAGATGCAGGAGTCGAATGCACAATGAGTTTGTGGATGATAATAAATTAGAAAATGCTATTGACTCCCTCAAGGGTAGAGAGGCCCTGCAGAGAGATCTTGACAAATGAGAGGGCTGGGCAATCACCAACCGCATGAAGTTCAACAGGAGCAAGTGCCAGATTCTGTACCTGGGATGGGGCAACCCTGGCTACAGGTACAGACTAGGGGATGAGAGGCTGGAGAGCAGCCCCACAGAAAGGGGTCTGGGGGTTCTGGTCGATGGTAAGGTGAACAGGAGCCAGCAGCGTGCCCTGGCAGCCAGGAGGGCCAGCCGTGCCCTGGGGTGCATCAGGCACGGCACTGCTGGCCGGGCGAGGGGAGGGATTGTCCCGCTCNGGGGAGGCCTCATGGTGACCTGCAGCTTCCTCATGAGGGGAGCGGAGGGGCAGGGCTGATCTCTGCTCTCTGGTGACAGCGACAGGACCCGAGAGAACGGCATGGAGCTGCGACAGGGGAGGTTCAGGCTGGGTATTAGGAAAAGGTTCTTCACCAAGAGGGTGGTTGCGCACTGGAACAGGTTCACCAGGGCAGTGGTCACAGCACCAAGCCTGCTGGAGTTCCAGAAGTGTTTGGACAATGCTCTCGGACATATGCAATTGGACTTGATGATCCCTGTGGGTCCCTTCTGACTCAGGATATTCTCTGATTCTGTGATTGTAACATTAGAGATTTTACAGCCACTCCTATTATAAGTGTAAGCATATACTGCACTACATGTAAAAATGGACTTTTGATAAATGTTAACTTCAAATCTCAATTACGCTATTGTTTGAACAAAGTGATATAGGCAAAAATGCACCTGCATTCATGGATGCAAAATGTGATATGATTCCAGAAAATCATTAGAGAATGAGGAAGAAAAGCCACAAAAAACATTCTGTGTGTTAAAGAAAGGGTCATAATAAATATTTCTCACAAGTCTTTTATCACTTCCCCTTTGACAATGTAACTGAGAAGCAGTCGCATAACATCAGCAGATCCATAATAAACAAATGTGTTATGTCAACAAATGACAGCCACCCACCAACAAACATTACGATAGGTCAGAAACAATACAAGAGTAGGATGCATCCCTGTGGCATTCCCAAATTGAAAACACCAAATATTGACTGGAAGCAATTTGGAACAGCGAATTGGCCCCATTACATTAAGATTTTCAAATCTAATCATAACTGATCTCGATCAGTGCAATATGTTTTGCAGTTGTAGCCATATTCCATACCAGAACTTCAAAAGGGATGTACTAATTCTTAATGGGAGGTTTTGCAGCACTGGAAATAATGGTAGTACAACAGTAAACACATTTGAAATCATCCTTCCACCTCTTCTATTCTAATAAGATTTTCAGTGTATTCTCATTTTCACATTAAGATGACAACTCTCTGTCTAATACCTCATGACAGAGCATGAATTTCAAAGTCAGGCTAAAGATATTGGAGCATGAACTCAATATGACTTCAGTTTCTGAAATTTCTTAGACTCATCTAGAAATGTCTCCTCTAACTTCATTAGCTGCAACCTCTTAAATATATTTGTATCAAATGCAGTATATGTGATTTTATCCAAATAATAATGAAAAGAAGAGGAGGAGGAAGGAAATAATGTTTTTCACTTAAAACTACTAGGCAGTATTTGTTGATTCTTCATCACACAATTAAAAAGTAAAAGAACTGTCTTTTACTGCAAGAACTGAAGTCCTGGTTTGGCCTATCTTGAAAGCCCCATTAGCTTCTTCGGTTCCATGCAGGAGATGGACAAAAAATCCCTTTACCTGGACAAGATGCTGGCTGAAAAACATGATGATATTTGGCATTTTTACATCTTCTTTGAAGGAGGCATACATTTACTCTTACCTATAACAAGCCCCAGTGGCAGGGCTCTGAGATAAGTGGACACAACATCTTGTTAATCTCGTATGGAGAGGGAGGCCACTCCAGTAAGCCCCCTGCAGACCATGAAGCACATTTCCAGTAAACACACCATCTGTGTAATGAGAAGGACAGCCCTCAGCAGCAAGGATGACCATTAAGCTCATGAGGAGTTTAATGTGTAAGGGAACAAATTTCTGACAACAGGCTGGGGATGACAAAAAAAGCTCAGCCTCATCTCCATGCCCCTCCCACACTTGCACAGACTAGTAGGAGGAGCAAGGCTCTCACTGGTCAGGCCAAGGTAGGAGACAATGCTAACAACTCTGCATCGCAAAAGCAATGTACTAAAAGCAGTGTACTACAATGATAGTTTCACTTCATAGAGACAGGCTGCATTTCAACTGGAAATACATGAAAGCAGTCTCAAGAATGAGGCAGTTGGCCAAACTGTTGGTTAATGTTTGTAATTTCTCTGAAGTTTTTATTTAGTTACTTAAAATAAACTCCTCCACATATCCTGCCCAAGCTGCTCTGTCACTGAGGAGCAAGTATGCCATCAGGTTTTCTCTGCCCGTCCTGAAATGGCTCTGTTAAATCCCCGTGCTGGTGCAGAAAGAAGAGCCTGCTCCCAGCTCTCTCTGCTCTCTCCTTGCTGTCACAAACCTTTAAACCTACACTGGTTTTCCCTTTGGAGGTGAAAGTGTTCCTGCACCATGTGACAGGCTACTAAGCCTGCCTGGGGTGTTGTGAGGAGCTGACAGAGCACGCCAAGCTTATCAACTGGTTATATTTCCCCTTTCCCACTAAATCTGCTGTGAATTCACACATCAAGCTCTGACTGAAAAGCAGCAAATATGCAAAGCTGCAATGCTTCACAGGAAAGAAACCCAAGCCCTAGAGATCAATGTACAAACTGCCACAAAATAAATTTTTAACAATACAGCAGGCAACTGTGTCAACTCATTGTACTAGCAATCCAGCGAACAGTTATTACAGCAGTTCTACTTAATCCAAATTAATATGTAATTCCATAAATTTGCAGTTTCAACATTTTTGATGGAAGAAGCTAGAGACATTTTATGTGTGGGTGTGCCTTTTGACACTGACACTTGTGCTTCATCTCTGCAAAATAGCATCCTGCAGCCTATACTGTTTCTCATTCTTTTCCATCTTCCAATGACTATTTCTAGCCACTCAACCACATTTCAAGATGAACCATTGCATCTTCTGCTTGAATCAACACTAATCTGCTTAGGCTGTGGGAATGTCCCCTCTTTCTTCTTCTTTGGCTACTCACTGCCAACTCCAAAATGGAGTATTCAGAAGGCTCTTTTATATTTTTAGCTATTTATGTTGATTGCAACAGGGCTAAACCATGTTATGGGTATTGTATTTATCATTGCATGTTGCTAAAGTAATAGAATTGCAATGTTTTCTGTTGTATTGGGATTAAAATTTTATGTTAAATGCTGGTTTTGTAGATATATGCCATGAGTGCAAATCTTCAAAATATAAAAATCATTTTCAGTGTTATGAGTTTCAAAATCAAGTAACAGAAATTCTACAATTGTCCTTGTTATGCATGTTTTATGTTTTAATTTTTATTTCTGGTGAGCATTAGAGTATCTTTGTCTTTTTCTTTTCTTTTCTTTTTTTTAAATCTTGTAAATTGGTGAAGAAATCAGGCAGCACTTCTCAAGTATGTTAGTATCAAGTCATAAAATTAAAAGATGTGCAATGATCTTGGTATAAACTGTGTGAAAACCTAGTCAGTCGACTGATTTTTTCTTATTTGTAGACTTATGTAATATAACTTATAGAGCCAAGAGTTCAAAAATATTTTGAATTTCTTATACAAAATATGGCAATTTGTCACAAGAAAAAACGGAGCTACCACTTGCTGGAAGATCTGTAAACAATATACTGATTGAAGAATCTAGTGAAATAAAATCAGGATCTGGGCAAGTCCTTTACTCCCCAAAGGATGTAGTGCTAAAGGAACATATTTCATGAGCAAAGCTCAGCTGCAGTTTTCATTTTCTTACAACAGAATCAGGGGTTGGTTATCTTCAAGCTAGATGTATCTTTTAAACCAAGTTAGATGAATGATACAGTTCCCCCACAGGGGTAGGTATATATGCACAAGATGTTTTTTAATCCCCTTTGAAACACTTTTTATCCTGTTCTCCATTCCTTCGCAAAATCCCACCACACTCTCAGAGGCCTCTTCTTTCAAAACAACCACTTTGAATGTCTATGCCTTCTAGATTCTCCACCTCAAAAAGTAACTTGAAAACATCAGGATGTTTTCCTTGCTCACTGTAACAAATGGACAGTAAACTTTCAAAAACTCATGCTTTATATGCAGCAGAATTATTATTGCCTTATTGGCAATACTTACTACAATTGAAAGGGCCAGCACAGGCCATTTTAGTATTTATAAAACCCTACTCTAATGACTTTCTTCTAGTCAGAATCGAAATAACAAGTACTGTAAATACAAAATGCAAGGTAAAGTGAAAGCTGCTTCTAGGCTGACATTTCTAACCAGGACTGTTGAAAATACAGTGGAATGGAGTAAAAATCCATCAACCTTGAGAGTAGAAAAGCTTATTGAGAATACAATGTGGAAAGACAAAAATAATCTGGAAGCTCACAAGAGTATAAAATGTCTATAGCTAGAAAAGCAAGTGGGGAAACTTTTCTACAGAAGCATCATGGTGTATTCCAAGCATGGTTACACTAGGTACAAAGAAACCAACAATGGTACAATATTGTTGAGAGCTGCAAAAAAGGCTTAAGAATATTACTAATTAAAGATCATGTTCCTCGTGTCTCCCCCATCAACAGTAACTAGAGGGAAGTTTCTGGACAGCAAGATGCTGATATCTTGGTTATAGTATTAGTTACTATTGGTTCAGTTTGATTAAATTTTGTTTGCCCTTGATATTTACATAATTTTTGGATTAATAATCAGCTAATGTTGTAGAGAAATTTGGTCATAATTATGCATTTTTTTAACATGAGATACCAGTAGACCAGACTTGAAACCATAGAAACTAAATTCTGCCCTAAATTGTAAAAGTGCTTTAGTTCTTCATAGTAAGCCAAAACCAGTCTCGAATGAACTTGCCTTAAATGCTAACAGCTGCTAAAAATACAGCTTTAGAATTCCTCTTTTGCTCACGGATACTCTCCAACTCTACCTAAATACAGTAATTCTTTATAAGTTCAGTTGTATATATTGAATAAGAATTATAAAAATTAATGTACAATTTATCTCCTGATTTCACATTTAGATGCATCGAACATACCAGAGAGCCATTTTGTTCATCAGAATATGACATGGGATCAATAAATAATTGTCATTTGTTTATGCCTGAAAAAAGCTAATCTAGGTCTACTCAATTGGGACTACTTTTTCTAAATGATACTAGACTTTCTTATAAAACCGGTTTATATCTTCTCTGTAGTAAGCTATACATGATTTGTACTTTTTAATTATGGCAATTTCCTTTTCTTAAATGAACTTCTTTATTTAAGTCACAGTTTTAATAGCACTAGTGATCATGAAATGCCAGTTCAGTAAAGAAATGCTGTAATTTTAGTGTCATAAATCTCCCAAGACCAATTTTTGATGGCATGGCATCCTACTAAAATATTGATCATGCTAAATTCTGTTATTTCATTCAAAATGCTATAGCTTCTAGTCAAATAGCATAGCATCTTGTTTGTCAGAAAAATGACATCAGTTAATATAGCTCTGTTCAGCTCAGATTCAGAGCTGTTTTAAGCCTCTAAGATATCCAAGACATGGTGTTATCTTATTTGGTTACATTTAAAAACTATACCTCAAAAAAGTGAATTCTAAGATCTTTTTGCTATCCTACATCATTGTGCTGGACAGTAAAAGGCTTTAAAACAACACTGAGAACTTACTACAGATATTATTATCTAAGATAGTATTTTGTAAAACTGAAATGATTAGACTCTTTTGATTTGCTGGCTAGTTTACTCACTGCATCCAAATATTTCTCAAACCACTGTCTGTAAGTTGGTGAAAAAACAGTGTATTCTGAGGACACTTTTTGCCCCATGTTTTGTATCCTTGCTATTATAAATACATTTATAAAATGCAAGGCAGAAGTCTACTTAGTACTTTGCAGTCAAGAGAATCTCTATTAAAAATGTATGGGGAGAAAAGGAAACAGCTTCCTGCTTGAAATCCACTTTGACTTCAGTCACTTGATATTTGTTTGTTCTCTGTGTGCTGTACAAAATTACTGAAGCACACAGAAATGACACTTTGCCCTTGGGTGCAATGGAATGACAGATTAAATGAGTAAACGGAAGACTTGGAGCTTCCCCCAAAGGGGAAAAAAGAAAAAAAAAAAAAAAGCTACTTAAATACTTTCAAAGCCTTTTCTTGTGTCAGCTTTTTTTTTNGTTGTCCTGGCTAAATAAAACTTTCATTTTGCAGAGGTTTCCCCAGGTAAAAAAAAAAGCTGGAGGGTCTGTTTTTTTTTTTTTTAGTTTTTTTTTTTTTTTTTTTTTTTTTCCTAATCAAGAGAGTAATTGTTCAGTGAACCAACTTATGTCTCTTAAAATAATAGGGAGTATGAGGGGAATGGGTGGGACATGGAACTTGATTAGTTTACCCACAGCTGTGATCACCTTCTTAAACACCTGATGTTAACATAGAGCTACATAAATCTCTTGCCTAAGGGAAGACCAGTTGCATCATCAGCTGAAACATGAGAATGCTTTTTACTATCGCATCACAATTCAAACCACTAACTGTGCTTTAAACTTCCAAAACCTATTTTGACCCTTCATCATAACTTAAGGGAGCCTTTTAAAGCACAGTGAATAAAGAGTCAAATTTTGATTAAATCACACTGCATCATCATAACAATTTACAATTTCTGTAGGAACTAACGAAAAAATTGCAACAGTTCAATACTAATACAGGTTTTGTTGCAATAAAGTACTGATCTAACATGCACTAGCAATGCCATATAGCAGAGACTCAACCTTTTATCACTGAAATAACAAACCTCTTTTGAGCAATTCTAATATTTCACAAGGGATGATTTACATAAGCTGAGTGTTTCCCAGTTTCAGTTATGTAATTTGTTTCTTTCTGTAAAGCCCATACTGCTTCAATAAGTAACTGGGCACACACAAAGAAGAAAGATTCATCACAGGCTAGTCAACATAAATATGAAACTTTGGGCTCACCAAGCCCTTAATTAACCTTTTGGAGACTGGGAGAAAGTTTTGGAGAAGTTTCTTTCACTGTGTGCTTTGTCCTAGTCCTCTGTTTTCCCATGGTAGTTGCTGTTCCTCATGGCTGAAGACAAGATATGGCATACAGGACTAAACAGACTTTTAACTTTGTAAGACAGGGCTGACATTATATTCATAGCAACATCAAGCCACATTTCCACAGTATAGAAGTCTTCAGTGTTAAAGCCAACTTAAGGAGTTCCCTACCCTTACCCGCCCTATCCATCTCACCCCAGTGCTGCGTCATGGTGAGATCAACTTTTAGTTGCAATGAAACAGCTGTGTCTGCATGATGGAGTAGGCAGAAATTCCTTTAACTACACCATTATTGGACACATTGTATTATGAAACTGTAGCTTCAGAATTCATCACCTGCCAAAAGCCAAGAGTCAGGCAGCAGGGAACTAGAGCAGAAGTTGTGAATATGTATCCTTGTACAGAGGTTAAAAAATAAATCCATGGTACACAGGGCAGGCTGAAAAGGCAGTGCTAGCATTACAGGCAAGGAAATTGCCTGCTGTTTGTTCTTCCTGTATTCAGAAAACAATATGCTTTCTGTATCATCTTTGTTAATAAACAGAAGATCATTAAAGAGATAGTTGACTCATATATTTCATTTCACCTCTAAGCAGAAGCAGCTTGGCAAGTGTCCAAATGGGGCCTAAGTAATTTTGCCAAAAGGCAGCAGAATTTTCCAGAACATGAAAAATGATTTAGATCTGGTCTTCCATTAGAAGCAAGGCATTAAAAAAAGCTAATAATCATATAGTGACACAAAGAAATAAAAATAAATAATCAGCATTTTTTCATTTTCTGTTTTTCCTCATTTTTTTTGAGCCATAGTTTTCAATGTTTTTCAACCCCTTAAATCTTTCTGGGAAAGTACAGTGCTCCATTTAGTAAATATAAGCCTACTGACAAGAAGCTTATTTTTCTCAATCTCTTTTTCCAGACTCCTTGTAGTTGTCTATTGACTCAGCATCCAAGAATTGTAGGTTTGGAAAGTCCTGGAAAACAGAAGACTGGTTGGTTGACTTCTATGAGAAAGCAAATTATCAGGGAGAGAAAAATAGCTAATATTACAGAATAAATCTCAATTTATTTTACTAAGATTTAATTCTGTCACTTTTCATGAAGATTTGTTGTTCGACTGTTAATAGAAAAGCCCACTGGCAAACCAGAAGACAGTTCTTACAGTCTTGTCTCATCACAATTAGCTAATCAAATCTTTGCTCATTCATTCATCAATATTTTTCATCTTGCAGCGATGACACTGCTAAAACAGTACACCCAGAAGATTCCTTATCCTGCCTGCTATGAAAAAATAAACCAAGGTTATTAGATTGGATTTTGTGTGTGTATTTAGTGAAAACTACTGTATAGTGAGGATAACATTAGATTTCCCGTTCCATACATAATGTTGAATAAAGAGTCTATAAAATATCTGTTTTAGAAAAGAATTCCTAGCAAAGATTTCAGTCTTTAAAATATAGATTTTTGAGGGATATCATACTTAAAATATATCCTGTGTACAAATGCAGTTTGGGCACACTAAAATACCCCTAAAAATAATACATTCATGCATTTCCAGCCAGAACAGGAGTACATAACACTCATAGAATCATATTCTCACAATCTTTCTGGAAGAGACCTGCAGATTCAGAACCATTAAATGAGAAATATTTAAGAATGTTTCTCAACCCCAAACACCAGACCCTAAGTGCATCACTAAAATTTGAATTTCAAAATCCCCAAAGGTAAACACTATGTGAAGCTTATGATGTACTAACTGAAGAGAATAAAAACAATATTAGCTACTGAAAAAAAAAAAAAGAAGAAAAATTCAAGATAATGGCTTGTCTTTGACAATCTTTATAGTATGTTCTCATTTGAGCTTGCTATAAATGCACAACTGCACGGATATATCTGTTCAACATGAAAATGACTCTAACACAGCTAACACAGAAGCTTCTTTCAATCACATCAACACCAGCTTGTGGGGTAAGATACAATTCACTAGAAGTATAGGATCAATCTGCCTCTAAGAAACCTGTTGCAACACTAAGAACAAAAGCATTTTCCTCTGATATTCCCATAGGTCACAATAGGTAACACGAATGCATGCGTTCTAGGATGTAATTTTTAGTAAAAACTTAATTCGAATGCCAGAGATGATGTTTCTATGGAATACAGAAGTATTCTGATTCTAATTTACAGTAGGTAAATTGAGAGGCTTTACTGTATGCAAAAATTCTTTTTCCTTTTCTTTTTCTTTCTTTCTTTCTTTTTTTTTTTTGGTGGAATCTGGATAGTCTCTACTATATTGTAAAGAGATTATTGTGGTTTTCAAAACCTACCACTGTCTTAAGGATCCTTAAACTCTTCAACAGAAATTATTTTATATTTATTTCTTATATATTGTATCATAAAGAGACAAACAGAGAAAACAGAGCTAGCATGAAGATTAAAGAAATGAAATGAAATGCAGCATATTTTCAAGAAAAAGTGACTGAATATAGTAAACTGACCCCACAAAAATTCCTAACTTAAATATTACAACAGGGGAAAAGAAGAAGTAAAAGAGTTTAAGAGTAGGGGAAGGGGGAAGTGCATTCCATCATCAGATTATACACTTATGGTACCAACATTTTTCTAAACTAAAGGAAATTTATCTACAGCTTCATGTTCACAGAGCTCAGTGGAAAGAAATCTACTTCAGTTTCATAATGAGAATTGTGGGAAATAAAGAGATGAGTTCTTTCAGCTATAGACAGGACCTCTGGCACATTACCTGCACTGCAGATTAGTAGAAACATACCCTGGCCCAAAGAAAAATGCCTCAAGGCATGTTTACACTGCAGTGTG
Source organism: Chauna torquata (assembly GCA_013399475.1). NCBI lineage: Eukaryota > Metazoa > Chordata > Aves > Anseriformes > Anhimidae > Chauna > Chauna torquata. The sequence goes on along the minus strand of VXAL01009630.1, from coordinate 13,877 downwards.
TGAGTGACAGAATAATCTTGCTACTGGAGTTCAACAACAAGAGCTGGCATGAGTGAGAAAAATACAAACACCCCCAAACTCCTTCACAAGCAGCAGAAACAAGATACTATCAAAATACATGTTCTCTTGTCATGCTTCATATACTTGCAATACAAATATTGGTGCTGTGTCATAGACAACTAGTTACTCCTGGTGCCGGGGCAGCAGGTGTGCTTTCCAGAATGGAAGTGACTTTGGGTCTGAGGAGGCTTTCTTTCTGTCTTGTCCACTCCTGCATTGCTGTTGGGGAGCACAATTCTCGTTTTCAACAGCACTCTGTCAGTGCTCTACAAGAGCAGTTATAAGAGCTCTTATGGGGCATTTCCTGCAGCCAAACTTCAAGTGCTTCACTTTCACGTTACTTTTTGAGGAAAGTGGAGCACAGGAAGGCAAGCTGCCTTGCCTAGAACTCATTGAGACCAAAAGCAAAACAGCTATCAGGACAGATGTCTCCCCAGCTGAAGGTACTCTCTCAAAAAGAGTTGAGCTTCCTCCCCACACAATACCAGTTCTTTGGTGGGTCAGACATACCAGGACAAAAGCCATACCTACAGGAATGGATGGAGACAGACTGATGTCAGCCACCTCGCTACGGGACCCGTGTAGATCTGCCAACACAGCACTGACTTTCACACAAGAAGGCTGACAGGGAGGCAGGATGTCCCTGTGCCTTTCACCTAGTATTTACTAGTATTTCTCTTACCACACAGGGACCTCTATTTTATATTATTGTAGGGCAGAAAGGAAATATGTATATAAAAAACGCAAGCAGTAACAGTAAAAAATTTGTCATCGGAGTATTTTTAAAATGAAAGCAACTTTTTACTTAAAATCATAATTTTCACAGAATTTGTAATTTCTGACAACATTTCTTGTATTCCATTCCACAACAAATGAAATGAACTCAAAGGGGTTTTCAGTTTTGTATTTTGAAACCAAAACACTTTAACCAAATTTCTTTTTTTGAAATTTCTCTTTTTCTCTACCACTTTTGACAACTGTACTGGTTAAGGAACTCAAAAGCAAGCACAAAACCATTCACAATATTTTAAAGGTTTTCACTGGTATTTCTGAAATTACAATTTAAATTTATGTCATGAGTGCTTAGTCAACATTACAACTGCATGGACAAGGAGGGCAATGGTAACCCTACTGTCCAATTCTTGTCTTTTTCAGTGCAATGCAACATTCATATCCGGTTTTACTGAAGAAAAAAGCACCATGAAGGGAGACAAGCTTAAATTGGTAGAGGTCAGTTGGCTTTTATTCATAAATGATAAGAGCAGAAGGAACTGCTTGATTCATCTAACTCAGGCTCAAATGAATAGGTACTGAACAGCTTTCATTAGCTTTCCCTAAGCCAGCCAGCCTCATGAAAAACAGACTGTGGTTGAGGGGTTCAGCCAGAAAGTTTCTTCTGAAGTATGCATAGCCTTCAATCTTGATACACAACAATTAAAGGTGTCTCCAACAGTTCACCTGAGTGAGAATGACCTCTGAATGTGTTCCCTCTGGTGCTTTTTTGAAATTCTGCATCTAAAGCGATATACCAGAGAAGAGAGGAGTCAGTGACTGCTTGCATATAGGAGTTTTTTCCACATTTGTAGCAGCAGCTGCTGGTAGAGTGCTAAGGGGCAACAAACTCACCTGACTCCCTGCCTTTCCACATCTTCACTGGACCTACACCATTTCAAATCCAACAAAGCCCAACTGAGGCTTAAATCACATGAGCAGTCAAAGGAGCTCTGCTATCTGAACAAGAGTGAGAAAGCGCCTGAAAATAGTGAAAGTTTAAACTGAGGAAATGGTGACAGTGAATAACACCAAAAGGGACAGAAAGTGAAGGAAATGAATTTTGTAAAAAACAAAACAAAACAACCAAAACAAAAACAAAAAATGAAAACCAAAACCTTCTTAGCCTAGAGCAGCTGAACAAGATGCTACAGGAACAATGAAACAGCCTGGACAAAAATCAACATGACTAACAAGTAACTTCAGTCAATTTAGCATCCAAGTATGATAGAGCACAGAAGAACAGAGAGCAAATGACCACCCTTAAAAAGTACAGATTTAATAAGAGCATAAGGCTATATAATGAGAGGAAAAACAAAAAAAAAGGATGGTATGGTTAGTTAGTTAATACAGGTTTAGTAAGTATACAGTGTATACAGCACTCCAAACACTGTAGATATGTCATCTAATGGCAATTCCTCTTGTAAACTGCGGTATATGAAAATACAAGAAACCCCTTACATCAGTGTAAATAAACATTTATTGAAGCATGAGCAAAAGGCGCAGACAACTTAGGTCATGGTTGACTTCAATTATGGCAATAGCAAAAAAGATGACCAGAAAACATTAGAGTCAGAATGAGAAATGAGAGGGAGTTCCCTTATGCTGAAGTGAGCAAATGATCCTGACAGCTGAAAAATAAGAGATGTTTGCCTTTAAAAAAATTTTGTATTAGTAACTGATATTTTTTTTGCCCCATATAGACAAAGAAGATTTGGAATATAGAGGAACACCTCCTTGCATTATACAGAGAAAGAAAATTTTATGTTAATACAGATAGAAGAAGAGTTCAGCTCTGAGAGTTTGCTCCCCCTGCATTGTTAATGTAGTTTCCCACCTGCAGATGGGAAGAGCTCTTTTTTGAAACGGGGTTTCCAAAACTATGTAGGGTGTAAGATTTTCTAATAGCTGATGATCCTCAAGGTTCAAGTTTAAGGTCCTGCCTACAAATATAAGTATTCAAAAAGTCCATGGATTCATTCACTACTGTCGTTATCAATCTTTTTCAAATAGGAAAGATGCAAATACCCTGCTTGCATTATTTTCCATTCATCTTACTGTATACTTAAGATTTAAACCAAAGTTCTTTTTATGCATATCAGTAAGAAGCCTTTCCTTTCCTTTCCTTTCCTTTCCTTTCCTTTCCTTTCCTTTCCTTTCCTTTCCTTTCCTTTCCCTTTCCTCTCCTTTTGCAAACTCCTTGCAATTCACAGGTTTCCCAATCAAACCTGGAAGTTAATGCAGTTAACATATACAAATACAATAATTTCATGTTACTGTCACTTGCAAAAATGTATAAATAATTACGGTAAATTGTATAAACTATTTCTTTCATTATCTTCCTTAACTTTCTACCTCTCTGTCAGAAACAATTGAATATTTATGCTGTACCTTACTACCAATGTACCATACTACCACAGGGATCCTTTTCAAGAAAGAAACAATGCAAAAAATTTAAGATTTTTAAGGTGCCTAGGATTTCTTACACATTTTGTGCCTGTGTTCCCTCTTTTTGATACACAGGTATTTTCCTCCTGAGAATTATCAAAGACACACTAAATTCATCATAGCTTTACTCTTTGATTTTAAGCCATGCAAGTATAGAAAAAAAAAGGTACTGACATGGAATAACATTCATGCCTTAGCAGAATGTCAGCACATGGCTTTTATAATGTCTAAGAAAGAGGGATTGCTACATAAGAGCAAATTTGTTCATTCAGTGGCAATGAAAGTACTAAGTCGTGAAGACTATTTTAATAAATTCTCCTGATAAGGGTTTGTGTCAATTAATGTTTAGACTATATCATAGTTGCTGTGACGCTGCCACTCTACTTTTACATGCGGATCTGGGGTTGTTTTGTCATCATTCCAGAAAACCTTTTCTTAATCAGTTTTCAGTTTGCAAAGATGAATTATCAGGAAACAATGATTCTATTGAATAACTACCACCTAAATTGTATTGACATGAACATTTAAACCAACCTTACTTATTTCATCCTTATATTTACTGAAGCAAAAAAATTAACTCTGTCAATATGTTAGTATGACTCACCTACCAAAATTTAATGTTAAACAAGGCACTTTCCACTAAAATGGAAGTTGAGTGCCTAATGAGGACTAAAGGTTGTAAAACAATTTGTTAATGAGGTAGGAAGTTTTCTCTTTTTCACCTCTCCTACTTCTCCAGAGCTTTGCTCATTCTGCCTATGGCACTGTGGTATTACTCAACCAACTGTGTTTTCTCTGTGTGCTCCAGACTATGTTTTCCTATATTGAATAATTGGTAGTTGCAGAGTAACAATATTAATTAATAATTACCCATCTAAGAAGTTATTGTCTAATACTTTCTTAATTGATTAATCATGATGTAAGATCAGTGAACTGGAAACAAAGTAGCTGTGCTTTGAAAAAGCTCTCTCATAATTCTGTATAAAACAAGGCATTCTTTGCCTGCATAAAATTTCTTGCTTATTAACTTGCATGACACATGCTCAATCGTGCTTGCTTTGCATGATTCAGTGGCTCTGAATTTTGACAGTCCTTTTAGGTAGAACTACTACAGAAAAACCCATGTAAGAAATAAAGTTGAAGTCAACAAACTGGTAGAACTCGAGGAATTACAACTGATACTTTGAAGCATCTTCTCTGAAACATGCAATGTATCAAGAAAGTCTATAAAAGATCTCCCTACTATTAAAATATAGTTATTATAAATAACCTTTAAAATATTTGTGGCTTTCAAACAATACTGACAAAACAGGGACGATAGTTTATTTAGAATTTACTTTAACAGTTGTCAGAAGTGTTTCCTGCAAGAAAATGTTACCAAGTTGTCCAATTAACGTCTTATAGACCATCAAAGAATATTGTTCATTGCATGAAACAGTTAAAAATAGGTTTTTACCTTCACTGGAAATGGAGCAGCCAAACAATAAAGGTCACACATTTATTCCTTAATCTAACAAAGTCAATATGAAAAGGCTGTGTGTGACTCTCACACCTCATTCAGCTTATTCACTGTAGTTTCCCAGCAACTATTTTCACTTCATTTTCTTTTTTTTTTTTTTTCATAAATACATTATAGAAGTATGCACTTAACTTAAGACTTGTGAAAGTGGTAAATATAGTAGCAGGCATGTTGCCTGGTTGCGTGTTGCAAAAGTGTGACATTTGGTATTTAAACTATGGCAATATGGAAAATAGGAAGGAGAGGATGGATTAGAAAGGATTAGGCACTATGACCTAAATAGGATACTATACATAATATAGCTGTATACATTACAGGTATACATTATATAATATCTGTAAATCAATGCTTTTCTTTCCTTGCCTTTCTGCCAGTTAGGAGTTTACAAACAAACAAAAAACCAAACAAAAACAAACAAACAAACAAAAAAAAACAAAAAAAACCCCTGTTCTTGAGTTGTCCTTAGAAAATAGATACAAACAAAATGAATACCAAGTTAAAAATAGAAAGGGAGGATGCCCTTATTCATGCAGAAAAAAAATATTTGGGGACTGTAGGTCAAGAATTATAGTAGTTATTCAGTATGGACACAAACTGCTGAAGTGTCCTGCTTCTAGGTCCAAATTATAAGTTTTTCTGTATTTACTAAGGATACAGATATTTACATAACAGCTTGAGTATGCTATCACATAGCTATTGCTCTCTAATGGAGAGAGAAAAAACTTCAGTAAGAAAAACTCCAGTATAAAAACATTAATAATGAAATTCTAACTCTATGGAATATATTTTTCAAGTCAGAAGTGAATTTCTCTGTGACCATGGTATAACACCTTTTAAATTCACTTGCACTAACATTCACATGCCTCAGCTTTCCTACCAAGGAAGTCCAGAAAGAAAGAAACCTGCTAAGCACAAGCAGAGCAAACTTCATGGAATGGACTATCACAATCTCCTTCCCTTTGCCCTGCAGATCTATGCCAAAGCCTATGAAACCCTTCTGTCCCACTTCAGCTATTACTTGAATAATACATTCTGTTAAGTTACACAATTTTCAGAACAAATCATACATCATATACTTGATAGTAATATTTCCTACTAGAAGTTAATGTGGTGTGCAAACTTACAGTTAATTATGCAAATGTTATGAAAACTGTTTTTCAGCCTGACATTACATAAGAGTAATATCAAAGGTGAAATTATGAATTATTTCATTTTAACAATGAAATGAGAGATGATTACAGAAAACCAGAAGAGCATACCCTGCCTTGCAGGTTCTTAGACCTATGAATATGTGGGATTTAGAAATGGTCCACTACACTTTTGGAAACTGACAGTTTCACTTTAGTAAAGTAAGTTGTATTCTAAGAAGAAGGTTATTTTAAAAATATCTGGAAGTCTTTTTTTTTTTTTTCTCCTGCAGTCCAGATATTCCTCTATTATAACTGGCCTTTTTGTGGCTTAACAGGAAACACAAGTTTCCTTTTAAAATCTGTTTTCTTGCATGAAAAGACAACCCCCAATTCTGCTATGTAATAGGCTGAAGCAATACAAATACTCTGATCTTCTGTGGACCCAGCTCTTCTCTCCCTAGAGCACAGGCCAGGTGACTTTCTTGCTGTTAGGTTAGCCTACAGGAAAAAAAATCTTAAACCAAAAAAATCATTTTCTGGGGTAAGAATCACCCCTACTGGGATGAAGAAAGTAGAAAAAAAGAGTTTGTGGCTAGACACAAGCAGTTCAAGAAAGCTTTCTGATGAACAGAGAAGGTTGGAGTGACTAGTAGCATTTAGTCTATATGCCATTGCTCCTGAAAAGATAGGATAGAAAGGACAAAGGAGGCTGAACTGGTGGATATTTTAGAGACTTCCAGGCCAAGGCGAAGGAACATAAATAAAAGGCCTGCCAAACTGTTTCCTTTTCTAAAAAGCAGAAGGAATACACTGGGGAGATAACTCACTGAAGGAAAACACCATTGCTTAAAACGCACAGAGGAAAAAGAAGACATTTGAAGAATGCCTTCTAGATGTTGGCATTTAAGGTCACAAAACATTGTTCACAAATGTACATCAGATACTGCAGTACAAGCCTTTTAGTCCTTTGCATGGATTACAAAGGTTCTGAGAAATATGACTGCATTGTTGAAAAAAGAAAAGAATAAATTCTTAATAAAATTTCCATTCTGAGGAACATCCAGGTGTATATAGTATAGATGTTGTGATGCTGATTTTTTTTTTTTTTAAACTCATGTTTTGAAAACAACCAAAAAGGATTGAAGACACATTTCTCTTACTAAGCAGGACTAAATTCAGGTGGTTTCTTGTGCTGTTGTATTTCTTTAGTCATTCACAAACATGGAGAAGACAAAATGATATATTGTAACTCATATTGGAAAGCCACACACAACTAGAAATAAGTTCTGGGCTTATCTAAACATTCTTCTCTTTTCAGCTCAGCTCTTTGCCAGTGCTTCCTCTAGAGCTGTAGGGAGACAGGCACACCTGGGAGATAACCTGTCCTCGTTATTCAGGGATTTGGCCAAAAGCATTGTTTACTGGTGCTATTTCTGCTGCCTAATGACAGACCCTAGAGAACTAACTTAGACTAACCCAGTAACTTTGGACTGGTCACCTTGGGTGAGCTGCACTCTTCCATAGCAGCCTGACTAATGCTGCTTGTAGGAAGCACTAGAGGGTGGGAACTGAGAATGAAAAGTAAAATAGGAAACTTATTAATTAGTATCCATAATGCAGCAAAATAAACTTGTGACTGATGTTAAGTGGTGATTTCAGACAAAAGAATTGATGTAATAGGTAGCACTATCATGTTTTAACAGAAAATAATTCATTTATAGGAAAAGCTAAGCATTATATGAATTGAAGAAAAAATGTTTACTAATCGATGTGATTATTATATTCCCATCAACTACAATTTTGGGGTAGCTATACATAATTTAAATTGGGAAATAAATAACACTATGCTATAGTAGGCAATAACATCAATAAATTACATTGATGATTTTTCTAGCCCAATTTAGAGTTTATTCGTGCTTATATAAATAGATGAACCTTGGCTGGCCAAGTAGTTTCTGAGCTAATAACCTCCCCAGTGAGTACACCCCCCTGCCAGCCTTTACATTACCTCCCCATGCAGGAGTTTAGCTACCAATGATGAAAACAAAAATTGCAACATTAGTGTTGACATGAGCTATTTGTGGGTTAAGTGATGGTGGCAGGTGAGAATTCATGGTGCTCAGCAATAGATTTATTTCCAGGAGAATCTCACTCACTGCAAAGCAAGATCTCTTTGGGCTTATCAAATAAAAGACTTCCTCAACAGTGAGCCCAAAATAACACCACAGGAAATGTGAGTGCCCATAGGAATCAACAATAGAGGAAACACCATCTTAGCTGGGTCTTGTCAAACACCTGGATTTAATGGAACCTCTCATATTGCCATAAACAGTACATCTCCTCTTGGAGGGTCCTCTCGGACCCTCAGATGACTCCTCACACTAGAGAAATATGGAGAAAACTAATCTGATTAATGTATGTCGGGATATCAGATACTATCATGATGAATAGAACAGAAAAGCATAATTAACTAATTAAAGAAGTTCTGCACAGAAAGAGTGCCTTTGTTTCCTAGGTATCGAGAGCTGTGATTAAAAAAGAAATATATCTGTACTCAATAGCCAGAGAGATTTTGGGATCTGAACAATATTTATTCAGAATGGGGTATGAAAGTCCCAGCTTTCATAGATTTTGAGGGGTCTGGAGAATTACTAAAAACTGCAGGGCAAACTGTTGAAGAGATTAAGAGAATTCACGTAAGTTTAATCAGGATTTGTCAGGGTAATGTTTGATACATAAATAATTCAAGTTTGAAAAATGTCACAAATTTTCATTTTGTTTTCCTGAAAGAAGACAACATAGCATTTGTGCCTCACACATCTTCCCTTGTTTTAATAATGCTGTAGCTATGAATAAGACCATAAGCTAATGTCACACATTTAGAAAGATAACCAAAAGTAATAATATTTTAAAGCCAGATTTTTTTTCCTCATTTTGCACAGCAGTCCAACCCCTCTATGACAGGCATTTCATTTTTTCAAGTTAAAAGAAAAACACCACAATATCACATCTCTGTAAAAAGCAAAACATTTAATATATTCAAGATTTCCTCACAGAAAATAGGTTTTCATTTCTCAAACATGCAAGAAAGGAGCACAGTCTGATATATTGTATAGCTGCACAAACTATCAGTAACTGTTACACATTTTTACACCAATCCTTTTCAATCATTCTAACCAAGAAGGATCTCTGATGAAGTATGAAAATTGTTATGAGGAACCACAATATAACAATATTTTACATACAATTAGTAAATCAAATGGAACTGCATGTGAGACAAAACAGCTGTAATACAGAAAAGTAGTGATCTACTGAGTCCATAAACTACATTTGTCATTCTTAATTTCTTTTACCATTCGGATTTTAATTACAAATCAAGTAACTAATCTGAGCTGAAACCAGATAATTTGATTCATGCCAGGTATGTTTTTCCAGGAAGTAGTCAACCTCACATTTTTGAAAGAGGAAGATTTTCCTTTAGTTCATTATGATTAATTTGCTTAAATATAAGAAAGCACTGAGAAAATAAATACAATCAGAACAAAATAGCCATACACAGTTGTACATACAACAAGAGCTACTTAATGTAAGAAAGAATTGCTTTAGAAATTAAGAGCTAAAAAATGATTAGTATTATTGATTTTTCCTGTTTCTGTGACAGCTAACCAATTACTCAGAGAGGACATGCTACAAGCATTCAATCTTACTGTAATATCATGTGCAACAGAGATTAGTAATTGAAAATATAAAACCCACCATGCTGAAGGGTCAGGCAGTCAGGCAGTACAGGACAAATAAATTCTTGTAGTACAAGGCTATCAGGATACAATTATTTTCTGTTTTCTGAGAAACTCTGGCTGTTGATATCTCAAAAAGAGATCAATTCATTACCCAAACAGTTTCAAGTTATTAATTTGTCTAACCTTAAAACAGATGCTGTGTCACAGCTGATATTTTCTAAAATTATGCCATGATGTATCTGGTTCTGTCAGGCTTTTCCTACAGCCTGTGCTTCTTTGCTTATTGTTGCTCTGAGACACTAACTCTTTTCATGATACTTTAAGAAATCTGACTGGTGTCACCAAGTATCACGCAGTCAAAGCTAGATCAGAAATTTTGCTTCAGGACAAAGTTCATCCTTGTTACAACTTTCCACCATAAAAACAATGATCCTAAAAAGGTTCATTAGCTTCTGGTCAGAAGTGCTGGTTTTACTATCATAACCCTCTTATTTCTTTCTTGTGAATTAAAATTGTGCCATCCCCTACAAAACTGCTTAGATGCATCTCTCAATATTGGAGTGCTCCTGATCTTAAATCTAAGAAACCCTACTGTTACTTAAAATCACATTTCAACCCAGTGGTTCTTCTTGATGTCATACTGACTTGCCTTCAGTCCTGCCTAGTATTATTTTCCTCATGGGCAGATTCCACATCACATATTAAACAAAATATGTTTTGACCTAATCAGTCCAATTTGTACCTCCTGGGACAACTAGGTTCCCTCATCTCCTTGAACACACTTTTTGAGTTACATTTTCAAATTGGATAGAAAGAAAGATAAAATTACATTGACTTGTTATTTTTACAAAATGCTTTATAAAACTAGATATACATATATGCATAAATAAACATGCTTATGTAATGCAATGCAATGTAATGCAATGTCATTTAATAATTACATGAATAATTCTGTGCAAACTCAGACTCAAATCAGACTCATTTAGCCAAACCAAGAACTGAACTTAGTTTATCATAAAGCAGCACAATTCAATTTTTACTGTTTCCAAACCCTAACTTCATCAAAGTCGATCCATTTGGAGGCAGTGCACCCTCTTTTCTTGCTACAGACCAGAGGACATCTTCAGGCAGCGCTCTAAGGCTAAAATTACAGCAGCCTTACAGGATGTCAAGACAGTTCTGTGAGGCACAGGAGCAAGTCGGACTATATCATTTGAGTAGCTGCGTTATAATGCTACTGAAGTTAACAAGGATACGTATTACTTTTTGGCCTTGTTCACTTACAGAAACAACAAATCCCAAATTGCTAACATCTGGACTTTCATCCTATCAGTCACGAATGTAAAACAACCAACTACTTGTATGCTGTGCACCTTCAACTCAAATGTCAGACACAAATGTCCTGCTATTGAAAACATAATATATTCTAGAATTGGCTTACGCTTGATTCTTTTTCCGACATTAGGACAACACAATAGCTGTGCAAAGAAAACACACAGCAGATGTCATCAATAACTTGTCTGAAATTCATCTTGCTGCATCTCCTTGTTGGACCTGATAGTCCATGAGGAAGATCTAGAGGATAACGACAAGAAATGCAGCAATCTTTTCAGCATAATTTTTATTCTGATAATAATATATAGTACACAAAAATGGCATAGCTTTTATATACTGTTACAGCCCCAACAACCTAATATTATATGTTGCTCACCACACTGATGACTTGGATATACAGATTTCCAAAATATGTATGATACATCAACAATTACATTCACTTAATAGTTTATATTCAACTAAATTCATTTTTATATAAAAACATAACTATTTATACCCTGAGATTTTAACATTGGGCTGATATAAGCCAGTTTTCTTATACAACAGAAAGTAAGTTTGAAAAACTCTTTAGCAATAGCAGGACACAGAAGTTATAATTTGTTAATAACCACAAGCAGACTATTCATTTTCTACATTAATTGCTTCCATGTTGTTAATTTGTGCATTCTTGCAAAAACTGTCAAGAAAAAAACACTAAAACCACAATGTTCCAGGCTACTGCTGCATTTAGAGTTTATGAGGCAGAATTTGGATTTCTAGGTCCTCACGAAACCCAGCTTTGTGAGTAAACCAAGCTCAGGACAGAATCCAACTCTGATTCAAGGGATATAGTGATTTTCCTCATCCATAGCTGATCTTAACTTTGTTCTCCGTGACCACCTTGTTTCAGATGCGTATCTCTGCATCTGATAGGGTAATAGTAGGAAATTGCCTTGCAAGTAGCACTTGTACTGCTTACAGATCTGCCACTGATGTTTCTAGGACTGGTGGTTCTTAGGCATGCAGAACCCAGTGAAGTGTAAAAAAAAAAAGAAAATAGATATTTCTGCAGTAAGAGTTACAATGTCGAGTGACAGTGAAATTACTGCTTGTACTGGTGCATGACTGGGTATTCAATATGTCTATGTAGCCTCTAAATCAATGTAACTTTCACCAAGGAAAAATTGAGTCAACCAGACTCATTTATTTAAGATCAAAGTTATCCTGGTGGTAGACCGTAGTCTGAAGTGAATTCTTTCTATAGACAATATAACAGAAAACCAAGAAATTCTTAGTTAATATGCCTATCTTGTCATATTTCAGGACTTTCTCTGGTCAACACACTCAGATCCCATGGGAGGTCCTCAAAAGACCATTTATGCTTTGGCAATCAAAGCAGCCGCTGCAAGCCTAATAGAAACAAAGCAGTTGCTAAGCTGCTAGATGCTATCAGCATACACAGACCTGGTCTTCAGTCTTTTCCCTGCGAGCAACAGAAGAATGGAGGTGAAATAGCACTCTAGTACTATAATATGAGTGAATCAGAATCATCCTATTAAACAGCTGAGGTGCCAGAAAACACTCTGAAAGTACATTAACAGCAATCTCAGTAAGTTCCTATTAAGTCAAAACAGTTTTTAGCTATTCCCACATACATAACAAATACGCCAACTGTGTGAGCAGAAGATGCCAATGTGACAATGCAGTCTAACCCTCTTTGCAACATGTCATATCTCACACTACTCCACAAGACCTTTGATCAAGCCCTGTAATTTGTGACTGAAAAACAGAGTGCTACTTTTAGCTTTGCTGCATTTCTAAAATTTTCAGAGGAACCCAAGATATCTTGGTCAATTTAATGAATACATTTCAAGGATGTTCGAGCATCTAATTCCCCAAACTGCTTCAGCAATCCTAGCCCTAATTCCAAATGAAATATTTTAAGTTACAAGAATGCACAACACTGCTTGGTAAATTGTTCCAATGTTTATTTACTTCTGTCTAAAAATACACACTTTACTTCCATTTCTAGGTTTAACTTCCACACACTGGAGCTCTTTTTGTCATTGCTTGCGAGTCCCAGAAGTTCAGTGGTTTGCTGTCTTCCACAATGACAAAATAGTTTTCTGACTTCCCCTCCTCTGAACCTAACAGGCTGTATCTTTTTAGTCTCATCACAACAACCAAACTGTAAACCAAACTTACAGCTTCTCCCGAAGTCTCTACAGTTTTCAACAACTTTTTCAAATGTGAGTACCTTAACGAAGTGTGTCCTGGAGTGGCCGTACTTGGGCCACTTGTTCTCATATTTGTAAGCCCAAGCAGTGCATTAACCTGTCACCTGCAGAATTACGTTACAGCTAGTAATGTATCACACCCTCCAAAATATTTTCAGAATTTTGATTTATGGTATCACACTCCCATTTTGCACTCCTTTCTTCTTTTACTGCCTAATTCTTATCCACTATATTTGCCTGTATTGACACAGGACACATGGGATGATATTTTAACATACAAACTCACCCAAAATGTGTAAGTAACTCACCCTTCTCCTTATCACTTCACCAACCTTTGAACTATTTCTGGACTCTACTTCTGATGACTTCTTATTTTCTTCCATTCCTTGAAGTTGTCCTTTATTCCAGGATTAGCAAGATTGAAATTTTAGTTGTTGTAAGAACTTCCTAGCCAGTTCTTAAAGCCTAAATGCAAATTTCATTGTGCTGATTTTATAAAACTGAAATATTTCTTCTCTCTTTTAAAATAAAAACAGTAAGATGAACATATGTGGGAAAGTGCTCAGGTAAATTCATACTTTAAGAGCAAAGTCAATTCAGAAACAGAATTACATATTTTTTTTTCTTGATGAATGATACTTCACAGAATCACAGAATC
>VXAL01009629.1:40095-50156 GCA_013399475.1 Chauna torquata | reverse complement strand
AAGACAAAAGTGAGATTAAAGTAGCAAAATTAAAAGAAATAATGTGTGGGGAAAGATTAGCCACCTTATCTAGAATTCAGATTACCAGGGAAAAATATAATATGGAATAATACTGTTCTGTAACTACTACATGAAAGAGAACTGTCTGACAATACAATATATTTGAAGGAATATCAAGATTGACATAATATTTTTCATTTTTATTCGGAAAATTTAATAAATGCTAGAAAAAGTTGGAAGAGACTTCTTTAAACCACCTTAGGAAGCTGCCATATCTGGACTGATTTAAGACTAATAGGGAATATAAGTTCTCTGAATTAATTCTTATTTCAGTTGCAGCAGAAAAAAAAAAAAAAAAAAAACAATCTGAATTTGTAAATATCCAGAGTAAATCAGTGTATCAGAATCCTTGATAAACTGCTTCAGTGGTCAGTAGATCTTTAATATTAAGAATTTGCATTTAATTAAGAGTCAAAAATTTCCAAGCTGTAAAACCTCTGTGTATAGAGGTATTATTATTAGCGTAAGTTTTCTAATTTCAACAGTATTGCACCAGTTAATTTGGTTTTATTACGGTGTACATGGTATGTTGTTTTTATATATTAGAAGTTATTTCCTTTCTCCTTAAAGTTAGTTAATTGCAATCTTTCTTTCCAGTTTGCATTTCATCTGGATATCATGAGCAAATTGTTAATAATTTCCCTTACATTTTGTATCACTTTCAGTATACATACTATACATTTAATTCTATGTATTCTATAATTCCATTGTACAATTTCAGTTATAGGTATCTAAGTAATCTTAATTTTAAAACTTACATGTAAATTTTTGAGATTGGGAAGAAAAGCTTGAAACACTAAAAGTAGCTTTGCACATACAAAACTTTTATTCTAGGAATTGCCATGGCCACTTTACGTGGCACATCAGTAAATTCCTAGCCAATTTGCTACATCAACCCCAGCCCCAACACAAGTGATATTAGCAATAGTTCTTCTGTACTTGAATTTCTGAACAGTTGAGGAATGCACAGTAGTCAGTCATCATTCCTGATTCACAAATGGAAAAGAATGAGTATCAATAGCTAGAATTCAGGTAAGATGACTTAGTGATTCAGAATACTCTGTTATATACTGCCATGCCTCATATTCTGCTACTGTTCGAGAAGTGAGCTATTTAGAAACACCATTAGGAAAGAACCAGGAATCTTTTGATCAAAACTTAAAGCCCCATGGGTGCAGTGGGAAAATCTCATCAAACCATATGCAATCTTCCCATCTGACCATTGGCGCTGGAGACAACAAAGGTTACGTTCCTTGTCTCTAATCAGCAAGATTTTTCATTTTAATTGATTTAGACTGCTGGTGATTATCTGGCAACTATTTAAGCANAAAAAAAAAAAAAAAAAAAAAAAAAAAAGGTGACTTACATCCCCTGCTATGATTAGCTGATAGTTCTGTTCATGAGTTTAAAACAGGAGACTTACACTTTCACAGCTGGCTTTCCATCAATATTGAAAAGATGGACTTCTAGACAAGGCACGATGTTTATTATACGCTTCTCTGTGTTACATTAGAAAAAAAGAGACTGTAAAGGGAGGAACTTGTCATTTCTAACTCTATTCCATTTAAGCGTATTTCACCTCTTCTGCTTTTCAAATACTTAAAGAATAACTCGATCCTCAGCTGCAATGATGCTCACATAATAAGATGATAAGTACCTGTGCTCGATAAACACTAAGATGTCCAGTGTACTGAAATCAACAAGGCTCAGTAGTTTTTTTGCTATATAGGATGAAAGCTTCCTCCCTGAGATGTAACCTGTGCAGAGTGTCCAATTATCTGTTGGCTAAGGTGTATTACCTTTCAAAATTTCATTTCACTAGCAGTGCTACATAACCTATTGCCTGACAGTTTCTGTGAGATCTGCCATGGAAACAATTCACATATAGATCAGGTACTACATTTTACTAAACAGAAAACAAGCATTTTTCCACTCTATTAAATTATCAGCGTAAACAGGATTTTGGCAGCAGGTTATCACAGAATTTCAAAATCACAGAGTTTCTCTACAATCCATGTTTAAATTTAAAGTGACACACAAACAATAATTCTTAGCTACATAGAAAGAAAAACTACAGATTTCCTTACCATATGAGATATATTTGTAGGTTCACAGATGGCCAGTGAATATTTCTAAAGAAATTTAATACAGCATACCCAAAAAGTTTGAAACCTGACTGCCAAAAGTTAAGATTCTGTATTGATATTTACTTCTACAAACTGCTAAATACATCCTCTTATACCAAATTGCTGAGCATGTGAAATTTGAAGAAAAATGAGCTGTAAGTGCTGAGCACTTTGGAAAACCAGACTTAAAATACCTTTTTCAGTAAGTATGTGTAACACATAGTGCAGTACAGTTAAATATGGATGAGCCTAACTTTAAGTACATGGTTTTAACATATTTGGCTGACATTTTCTAACAAAAATATATGATTCATATATTTGACATTCTTTAGATTGAAGTGAAAATGAGGATATAGCATTTACATTAAACTGGTTCTCAAATATGACTATTTCTAATAGCCTCAAGAAATTATTGGTTATTATGTTTTTAATGCTCAGTTCAAAAAAACTAGTGTCTTCCAACAGGTGTACAAGCAAATCTTCTTAGGCTTAGATTCTCATAGATATTGTAGGATTGAACTGATATGATTCACTAAAGAGAAAGGGCAAGAAAATCATGGAAATATGGGTTTTATATATTTGGTTTGTGAAAACTATTTCTCTGATTTATTATTGAACCTCTGACTAAAGATGGTGAAGCTCATTATTTGGATCAAGAGTTGACACTGATTAAATTCTGTTTACTGAGGACCACAGTCATTTCTACAGAATGTTGTATAAATGCCACTACAGTCTCCGGAGTATTCTGTTTATACTTCCTCTGCAGATACACATGCATGTAATTTTTTCCTGGGAATGTCTTTTACGACTATTTTCATCAGAGTCAGTTTTTCACAAAACCAGATGTATCCAGCTTTGAGAAATAAGATGTATGAGGCGGAACTCTTGTGCAGGAATGGCCAAGTAAGAGGTAAAGTTCAACTAAGGATATGAGTTCACTTGAATATGACAGCTCATGAGGTGGCACAGGATACTGACAACTAGCATGGAGGCTAAGGACATGACATGAAGAGCAAGGCAGAAGTGAGAGTGACAGGACTAAGCCACAGCAGTTCCTGGGGGCTGTGCAATTAAGCTGGAGAAGTTTTGCCTAGGATTGCACTATTTGTGACAAGGCAGAGGCTGAGCAAGTCATATACGTTGTTCCTCACACTGTCATTTGCATTCCTCCTTGCTGATGTTTGCTTCCAGCAATCCAAGCAAAGCTGCAATGATCTGATCTCCAGAGCAGGTAGGCACCCTGTGATACAGAGCGAAAAAGGTACCTCCATGCCAGGCAGTTTACTGCTGGGCTCCTCTCATCTCTTCAGTCTGTGCTTTCTACCACAATGCCCTTTAGACCATAAACCGTATCTGGAAGCCCAAAATCCATGAGAATTAATTTAGTTAGGTGGTCTCTAGAGGTTAGTCCTACCTAGCATTTGCCAGGAATCACACCTGTCTAGCATAGCCTCTGCTTTCCTGTTGATTAAAACATCTCCCCTGGTGGAGAAAGATGAGATGCTGTAGAATATGAAGATAATGAAAGTAGATCACGAAGTTTTTACAGAACCGGTCTCCACAAAAAGGTGGCATAAATAGGGAGTTTAGAAATGGACCAGTAGGAAGATGGGTGTTTTTATGTGAGGGCCTGAACCTCTGGAGTAATGCTAGTAGTACCCACAATGGACTGGACTAGGAAAAGCTCTGCAGCAGCAGGACTGCAGACTGGTGATCTGGAGACTTGGCTTATGTATCTCCACTATAGAACTCCCTACTTGGAAGCAGGGTTCAGAGAAGAGAACTTGCAGTGGTGCATAAGGATCAAGGGAGAGATTAGTGCAAGAACTCAATATGTACAAGTTCATGGGGCCAGATGAACTACGTGAAGCTATATCTGAGGGTGCTGAGAGAGAAGGTTGACTTTTATCTAGTCTGCTATCAACTTTGAAAGGTCGAGAAGATGCAGGAGGTGTCCCTGATGTTTGGAGAAAAGAAAATGTTGCAAACATCTTCAGAAACCCAGGGAACATGTCATTTAGCCTCACACAGGACCCACGGAAAATCCTGGAACAAGTCCGCTGGGAACACATTTCTGAGCATAAGGAGATGGTGGTGACCGGGAACAGTGAACATGGGTTTACCAAGGCTGAATCATATCTGACCAACCTGATTGCTTTCTGTGATGATATCAGGGAATGATGTCCCTGGGCGGGGGGGGGGCTAAAATGGGGTCCATTGCTGGTCAGGGACAGTAGTGCCCTCAAGGCCCTAACATTTTCTTTCTCTCAGTCTGCTCTATGAAACAAGACAAAATACTATTCTCTATCTGAGCTTTACATTGCAAATATAATTATTATTTTCTCTTTAATTTTACAATAAATTTCCAGCTTCTACTGCATACTCACTTCGTCTTTTGCCTTGTTTCTGACATAATGACTCAACTTTAGAGCTTAGTGATATGGTTTACTGGCGGACTTCTCAGTGCTAGGTTAAAGGTTGGACTGGATGATCTCGGAGGTCGTTTCCAGCCTAAATGATTCCATGATTCTATAAACTTATGAAACTCTACATGTCAGCATCTCCAAATAATGAATCAAAATCGAAACTCACTCACCAATTCAAGTCCAAGAGATAGCTATACAGTAGTTATGCAGTTCCACCTTGCTTATCCACTACTAACCAAGAAACAGCCTCTG
This sequence comes from Chauna torquata, assembly GCA_013399475.1. Classification (NCBI taxonomy): domain Eukaryota; kingdom Metazoa; phylum Chordata; class Aves; order Anseriformes; family Anhimidae; genus Chauna; species Chauna torquata. The sequence goes on along the minus strand of VXAL01009629.1, from coordinate 45,292 downwards.
TGGCATGGTCTACAAGCAGAGTTCTCTGAGGATCCTTTCTACAGGAAAGACTCAGTGCAACTTTAGAGGAAAGGCATCTTTACAAATATTTTTTTCTATTGATGTTCACACAGGTACTAACAAGATCTGATTAACTTTATATGAGGCAGGTTTTTGTATTTGGTTTGTATTGTATTTTAACTGGCCATTTGTACATTTTAGTTACTCACCTTTTGCTCTTCACCTTTTCACTGTAAAAAAAAGGACTATCATATCTGGAGTGAAAGCAAAATATGTAACAGAGAACCTAAATGCTGCTTTAAAAAAAAAAAAAAAAGCAACGGTGTCCTTTTGGTAAAGAGCAAAAATTGTGCTGGCAAACAGGGCCTATGTTGTGTGTATGAAAAACCATTTTGCCAGCTGGAACAATGAAAATGTTTACAGTATGTTCACAATATGATTTATTGGAGTTTACAGCTCTGGGATGGGTACATTCTCTAAGGTACTAGATTGCCTGGAGCCTACACATTTCTCCATGTTCTTAAATCATTTCCAAACAACTTTAAAAGTATATTACATATATTTGCTAAGCCTGCTTGTTCTCTGACAGCCAGAACCACATGTACAATCTGTGGAATCTATGTGAACAGATGGATGTAAAAGAAAAAAACAAAACAAAACAAAACAAAAACAGAGCTTGCCCATGTGAATTCACCCAAATGCATGACCAATGACTTGTAGATACCACTTCTACAATAACTGGCAATGTGTTAACACTTTGATATTCCTGGGGGTAAAGCCTACTTGAAATTTTTTTTTATGCACAATATGTCCAGAAATAGTGCATTTATTTTGGTCAACAGGCAGTGCTTTAAAAGGCTGATTAAGGGACTATGAAGTTCCTGTTATGATGGACAGCCCAGATTCCCAATAAAGTGCATACATAACATAATTCTTGCCCCAAACAATCCATCTTCCCTAAACAGCATGGGTGGAAAGAGGATCTACAGCATTTCAAAACAAAGTTCTGAGGTCAAATCTACACAGGAGGGAGGGAGTAGACAGACATGACCTTGCAATAAAATTTATTATCTGGACAAAACAATGCACAAGTGTAAACACAGTTTTGAAAACAAGGCTTCCTCAACTCCAAATAAGAACAGAATTAATTTATGGTTGCTTGTGTCTAGTGGTGTAACTCAATGCAAGGTTTTGAAGTGTCTGTGTTAAACACAAGACTTTTTGCACAGGGACTGTTTTTTCAAGCTAGTGTAATGGGCAAATGACACTCACTCCAGTTTTTAATACATGTGAATAGATATTAATAACTGCTTAATGCATAATTAAACTATCTCATTAGTGACCAAAATATTTCTGTAATCTGAGAGGCAGCCATTCCAAAGCATGGAGAACTGTTTAACTAATTACAGATCATAAACAAATATAAAAATGTTAATTGCAAATATTTGCAGTAGATGATGGGTTTGTTACACTTGCTTTTTTCTGCTGCATCACATCCTCTTTTCTGTATAAAATACAGTTCTCTTATTTATTTCTAATGTTGTTATTATCTTTGCAATAAATATAAATGACAGGTGCTGCACAGGCAAGGGTGGGACATGTGATGGCATAGCCAAGAAGAAACTACCTTTGGGGTGCCCTCAAAGGGCAGAATTCCTGCGTATGTTATGACTTGAGTCACTGCAATGTGTAGGCTGACCAAAGTCCAGTCCCAGCATGACGGTCTGTGGCCTGGCGTTTTCCCCTTAACCCCTAGCTCCAAATCCTGCTGAACAAGCAATGACACCACAGACTTACACAAACAGAGATAAAAGGGAGCAAAGAATGCAAGTATTGTACACACGAGGACTAAAAATGTGCAAGCAACAGAATAATTACAAAGGGGAAAATCTTGAATACTTGTTCATGACTGGAACATGAGCTGAGCACGAGCTCATCACAAGTACCAGATTCACGTTTAACTGATTTGAAAGGACCTATCACAGGGCATAGGGAAAGGAATACATGAAGAAGCCACAAACACTCGATGTGGACTCACTGACACACTGTCAGCTGGCCTGCGGACTGACAATCCACCTCTCAGCAGGGACACCCTTGATGATAACTGCCAGAGAAGATGCGGTTCGAGCCAGGACGGCTCGAGTGTGGTGTGGACGTGCCAAGGGAAACTGATACTGGAGGGGCAGCTCATAGGATGTGGGTAAGAGTGCTAATTCATGCGTGTGTGTTATTTGGAGTAAGGCCTTAAAGACTCAGTTGACTGTAAATACTTACCTAGCTGCAATAGAGAAGAATGAAATAAAATTTTCTCTTTTTTCTTTTTTTTTTTTTTTGCTTTTCCTGTTTTGCTTCATTACATTTTCCATGAGTGATTGCTTGATTAGTCCTGGAATATAAAAGAAACCCCAGGTGCCCTTTTACTGGTGTGTCACAATACAAAATATGTATTTTGTTAGGCAAGCCTTCTAGTCAGTCTTCTTTAGAGCAGACTGTAACTGCTGTTACAAGGCCTCTTTGTCGCAACTGGCATATGTCACATGAGATAAGGTAAGGATGGAAATGCTCAGCCACTAAGATGATTTCAAATACAATAAACAAGTACCATATAAATGTGGTTTACATGTTCTAGCATGCACTGAGCTTGCTCTAGTCCATCCTGTTGTTCCAGCTTCTAACATCGTTCTTTACTATCACATTAATGTAGCATTTTACTCTGCTTACAGGCTACAGGGTAATAATCTCACTAACCTGCATCAAGCAGTTTTCCAAAACCCAGCATAAAAAAAATAGTCTTTCATTTAGTAGGCATGGCTTTCATTCCTTGTTTCTAGATTTATAATTGTACACATGGCTGTACAGGCTAAATGCTAGTTAAATGGATCACTTATCATGTAATCCAGACAGTTTTGTTGGACTATCTTCTCTTTATTATATTTCATTCCACTAACTTTTACGGCATATATGAATCTTCCCAGTGATGATTTTTGTATTTATTTCCAGATCCCCCATTTAAAATAATAAATAGCACTAGTACCAGGCCCTGCGGAACCTGCTTGAAATACTCTCATTTGATTATGGTTTTCTTCAGCTGGGAGTTGTAGAGATCTGACAATAACCAGTTCTTAATTAATTTAACCAATGCATTATCTAGTCATTATCAAAGGTTATCCCAGAAGCAGTTTAAAAAAAGTCATATTCTCTTTTTGTTATATGTGAAACGTGACCCATTCTTACACAAATCACTATACAGTTAACTGTAACTCTTTTTCCTATACATTCACAATTTGAAGCTGTCTACATGTCATAATGCACAATGCCTGCAACAATGCAAAGAAAAAAAAGAGCACAGAAGTTGTACACATTACTCCTTAATATAACCATTTTGCCATTGTAAGGTAGTCTTTTAATTGTGAAAGTAATCTGGGACTCAGCTGTTATGGGATTTGAATCCTTAAAAAGCAACACTCATTTATTATAAATAAAGATTTACAGAATTAGGTCTTTCATTATTTCTCATCAGTTATATTTGCTCTAGAGTAATTGGTAACTGTGAAATTGGGTTTTATTATATTTCATTTAAATGCTGTAAGTCATCATACCTGAGAACCTGAAGAATAAGGCACATTTCTAATGTATTAATATATTTGCTTCACTTTTAGTACCTGTGTCCAGCATTATTTATTACAACTGTGTCATAATTATACATTTTTAGTTACATTGCAACAGTAGTTACAAATCTGCCCTAGTAAACCATTCAGTATTTAGTTTCCACATGATATGAAGATATGTGAGCATGTAGCTCTTGATTTTAAATACAGAGCATGCATTTTATGTGACTGTCATCTAGTAACTCTTTTTTAGTTCTTTAGGCAAGTGGATACAGCATGAGTAAAATTCAAGATTCTAGTAATTTCTGTATGTATTTACATATTTATCTCTGTCAGCTACAGTAGTCAAATAGGCCCTAGAGTATGTCAAATTGTCCTCAAGCAGAGATTTGATGTGAAATCCAACTCATGACTCTCCTGGACACCAAAGCTGGTTAAATCTTCATATATTTCACCGATTCTGTTTTTCTCCAGGAGATGCTACCTTCTCCTCTGTATGCAATATGGGTTGGCACTACAGAGCTGAATGAGGAAGTTACTTTAGGAAACACAGACAACAGTGTCAGAGCCTCTGTTTCTGCATTCATGTTCGGTTCTCTGTTGCCAGTGCCAGGGGACGCCTTTAAGCACATAGATCAGCCTAAGCATAAGGGATTCTTGAATACTTGAAATCTGAAGTTATACTCCCCTAAATAAAAATCACATTTTTTTCCACCAGACTCTATGTAATCATTTTTTTTTAGTATCGGCTAGCATTTTAGTCTGCTGTTATATTATTAACATAATGAGGCCATGCCCTTCCCTTGAAACTTCTAGAAACTACAGTAACATGAACAGTTACAATTTTTTTTTTCCCTAGAAGTTTGCTAAAATGCAATTTGAATAGATTTCGTTAATATTCATGATAACTGATACTCAAGGTACTTGCACTGAAGAGGAGTGTGTGGATTTAACTTTAGGAAAGTGACCAACAATAGATACAGTTGAAGTACACTGTCATCTTAAAAAGTTGAATATCAAATGTACATAAGTAGCACTGCACTACAATATATATTACAACATTTAAAATAAGCATTAAATATTGGAATCTACATTGGGTACATAAGATCCCTGTTTGAACGTAATAGTTCTTGACATCTGAGCTAACTCAAGCTTAGATGGATCATCATACTGTTTATAAAACTGACGTCTTATAGCTCATAAGCATTTATTATCTGTTACAATATATGCCAAAGGATTTCCAACTACAGATTTCACCTCTTCTTCCCCCAAAAATGTACAGGCATTATCCTTTCTGATTCCCTTACTTATGTCCATCCAAAATAACCACACAAAAAAAAAAAAAAGAAAAAAAGGCTGTTTGGTGCCATCTAATCTTTTCCCAACAGGTCTCATCACACACTTGCAATATAGTAAATCAAATATTGTTTTTTAAAAAGTGTGGCAGGCTGACCCAGGCTGTCTGCCAGAGGACCACCCAGCCGCTCTCTGACTCCCCCTCCTCAACGGGACAGGGGGAGAAAATAAGATGGCAAAGCTCACAGATCAAGACAGAGACAGGGACAGCACTCACCAGTTACCATCACAGG
>VXAL01009629.1:25037-40042 GCA_013399475.1 Chauna torquata | reverse complement strand
AAATTAATTTTACGTTAGTTAAAAAAAGGCCGAATGGTAAAAAACAAAAAAAAAAAAAAAAAAAAACCACCTTCCCCCACCACTGACCCCATTTAACCAGGTTCAACTTCACTTCTCCACCCCCAGCCCCACTGCCTCCTCCACACTGAGCAGTGCAGGGGGACTCACGCTTTTCCCCTGCTCCAGCGCCCCGGGGCTGCTGCCCGGGGGCTGCAGGGGGACCTCTGCCCCGGCGCCCGGAGCCCCTCCTGCCCTCCTCCTCCTCCTCCTCCTCCCCCCTGGGTGCCGGCGGGGCCGTTTCTGCCCAGGCTTTCTCCCGGCTGCCGGGCAGCGCCGTGCCCTCTCTTCCCCAGGCTGTCCCCGAGGCGCCCACCCGTGGCTGCGGGGCCCGGCCGTGCCCTGCGGTGGGGCCGTTGGAGCCGGCTGGAACCGGCTGTGTCCGGCACGGGGCAGCCCCGGCCTCGCCTCACGCAGCAGCCCCGCGGCGCCGCCGGGCACCCGCGTCCCGTACAAAAGGTTACAAAAAGAGCAATATATATATAATGTATAAGTTTAGCTTTGGGTTAAAATGAATGCCAAACTGCAGTTTCGAAATTCAAAGGAAAAAATATTTCAATAGAAATCTCCTCAACAGTTTCAATCCTGAATTTCCCTGGACCCAATTCTCTCTTCTCCCCTCTTGCTTTTCATCTTTCCACATTAATCTCTTTTCTTTCTTCCTGTTTTTCTCCTTTTCCTCATTTATGGCATTTTTAGAAACAGAAATAAAATGTACTAGTTGAGATATATGCTGTTTTGATAGATAATTTATTAAATGAAGTCTAGCTCTCTATATTGTTATTTCATTTTATACTTGAACTGAGAAAAGAAAAGAAACTTTCTTTTTACAAAGAAAGATCCCTGTTAAATACTATTCCAGGATGGCTTTAGAAAATTTTTACATTTTAAATCTTTTTGACAGCCTCTTAAAATAATCTGGTTATTGGTAGGGTATAATTATATCAGTCTACCATCAATTTTCACTTACACTGCTGCAGTTCACCAGAATTAAATGGATTATAAGTGATCATTAAGAACTGCTAAATTTAATGCCATATTGGGAGGTAAATTACCTCAGTCATATATTAAGCCTTGGTGAGAGCCTTAGAGGTGGTGCAACTCAAACTACCAAACTACTCACGCTCGACATGGGAGACAGCGCTGTGTTTTCGCCTGCAAACATCACCGGCTCATTTGACTTTCGCTTGGGCCTCTGCACTGCCTGTGAAAGTTTCCAGACTCTTGTTCTTTTGGGTTATTTACTAATTTTAATGCTCTCTTATTAATTTTTTTTTCTTTTTTTCTTCTTCCTTCCAGCTGCTTCTGGTATCTTCGAAGTTTGAATTTGACTCAATGAGAAAGCTGAAAAGGGAAAGGTGCTGTAATGCCTTTCTTTGGTATTTGCAAATTGGACATGCTGAACTGTATTCTGTATTAGTAAGAATGGTCATCGCAGTGTAGCAGCCGTTGCAGTCTGTTTTCAGACAGGCATTTTATTTCATTCAGACTCTGTGTTCTTTGGGAAGGAGACAGCATTTTCTACTCCTGCTGCTTCACAGCAGAAAGCAGAGCTTCTTGTGGATTTTTTGTTTGTTTGTTTTGGGGGGGGTGGCAAACATCCCAGCTTCAGAAGCAAAACTCTCCTTGATTTTATACTACTTTTCTTAGATTTAACCTAGCACGTCTATGGTGATGCTTTGTGCAAGCATAAATGATTATGAATATAAGCTTTGTCTTTACACAGACATCCTGTTACAAAAACATGATTAATTGCAACCTTCTCGTGCATTTTAGGATAAGTTCCACTAGCTTTGTAAAATCCTTTAACCTACCTGTCAAAATTAAAGAAGTAGAAAAACTGGAAAATGTAACAACAGAAGGAAACAAAGAGTTTTCCAAAACAGATTTAAATTGAAATTCAAACAAGATAGTGAAAATAAGTAATAGGTCATTTAGGGAGGAAAATTTCTATAGGAAAATCAACCAGCATTTTAAGATTAACATTCTAAAAGCCTACCCATATTACCTGCATTTTCATCTTAAACTTGTGTTCTTATATCAATGAGATTCAGAATCACAATTCAGTCCTACAAATTGGAAGGCAAAACTGAATCTCAGTTACTGATTTGAGTTTATCCTTCTTTCTAATCTACTAATATAGGAGGATTATTTCATTAAATTAAACCGAAAGTTATATGTTATTATAAAGGGTATGTATGCAAGTGGAGCTGGTTTAATATTTGGAAGATGTTTGTTGATACTTTTTTCTAACATCTGAGCGTTATACAAATTATAATAACTTTGGGTTGATTCTTAACTGGCTGAGTCTTAATGTTAGCTGGGCTTTCAGGCTGCTTTTCAATGTACACTTCAATGCTCATACTGAATAAGTGCCTTTGATGAAGTATAATGAATTCTCATACTGGGTATTAAACAGGCTTAGTGACTTTAATTATTGATTTTATAGCATATAATTCAATGTGATGTAGTTAAAAGTTAGTTAGCTAATTGAAATTAACTGGGAATACTGAAATAAATGATGAAATACCATGTAGACTTCAAAAAAATTGACCTGTCTTGTAATGTTCTNGGGAATATTTGCTAGTTACAAGCTAAACAAGACATCAAAAATTGTAGCTCCAGTATTCATAACTTGTACTATACATTTTATTATTTTTAATATAAATGTAACTTATATTTCAGTTTAAAAAATGAATGGAAGGAAAATGTTATGGTTTCCAGTGTCTTGGCCCTCTAACATTTTGAACTGTGTTGAGAAAATGGAAAGGACACGGATGCAGTGAGTAGACAGAAAAGGTAGACAAACCTGGGAAGAATGTCTGGTGGTGGCCGTTTGTATTTGCTTCTCATATATTTAAACTTCTGTCCAAGCAAATATAATATACTCTGGTTTAACATGCCATCCTGTCTGAGATTACAGTCAGTATCATTTGTAAGACCTTATTCCAAAGCTGCACAGAAACAGGAGACATCTTTGTTGGATCAAGGGGAAAAAAAAGATTTCCAGAAATGAAAGTTGTTGTGATTATATGGGCTCTGTGTGTCACCAGGCACAAACCAGACCTACTTTTCCTCATGGTGATGTTATATAACTTAAATTCAGCTATGTCACTTTGTGAAACTTTGTCGTGATTTTTTTATATTTCCATTATCAATTATCATCCATAAAATGCACTGCCACTGGTTACTTCCTACAGCTGCTTGTTTAATAGCTAAATAATTCGTTTATATCTTATAGCCCTTACACTTCAGCCTCAGAGAGAATTGTGGGTTTGAACCAGCCTCCCATCAGCACTGTTAATGCTTAAAACTGGATGTGGGTGCCCTTTAATAGCCCTCCAAAATTCTTAGTGTTAGCAGTGGGAGAGAGATCTGACACAGGTCTTTCTGCCGCAGGAGCAGGCTCAGTGTGAAAGCTGTAGCCTAAGGCTAGGCAGCTTTAGAACACCTTGCTCTCTGGACAAGCCACTGCTGCAAATTTATCTTACTTTCTTTCATGTTCCCCTTGGTTAAAAGGGATTTCTCAACCTTGCCAATATTTTCCTTTCATTTTGCAAGTTGTTAAATGGCTGATCAGGTTGCAGACTCCCAGTAATAGTTAAAATAATAACTTCAGTTTTAGTAATTACTTAATAGACAGATGAGAATTTGCAGCAGTGCATGAGCCTAGAGCTCTCCAAAGGAGTTTAATAAACACACCTTCACTGATTGCTAAGACAGTTTTACAATATTGAACAGGAAGGAGTAACAATAATCTGTAACGAGCATCCAGTTACTATTTGTGAAAATACCAGTGTACACAATGTAATTTGAAACACCTTTTTTCTTCCCCTTGTTGGCTACGAGTTTCATCGAAAACCCCATCTCTTGCTGCATAGCCTCTGAACTTTAGAAATCATCGGCAATCTGTTAGCATGGCAATTAGCAGAAGACCAAAATCAATGGGTGACAAACAGCTGTTACTTGTAGGGGGAATTATCTTGTAGTTCTTATTTCTAGCAAAATCTTCTACACATCTTTAATGTAGTTCCACATGGGATGGCAATGTCATTTCAGAAAGTGGATACGGCATGTCAGAGGCCCAGGCTGCGACCCATGATAACATCCCATCATGAGGAGACCAGAAGTGAACTATTAATGTCATTACTGTCCAGCACCAAGGTCAAAATAGAACATTAGAAATGTTTTTGTTGTTGTTGTTGTTTTTCAACGTTGTACTCGATTTCTTTTAGCTGAAGGCTTGCTGTGATTTAGAAATGTTCACGCCTTCAATTTTTCTGCATGACTTGAGCTTCTATATGTTCATAGACAAAAACTTTAAAGGCCTGACACTTTTACTTATGCAGTTACTTTAAAATTGTCTAATGATGCTGAGTGGAACTACTGGCAAAGAGGACAGCTTGTTTATTTATTCATAACAAAATTATTCTCCTGCTTTGAAATTGGGTATATTGCACTTTTCTCTGATAGCTTACTGTTTACTCCAACAACTGTCTGCTTTTCTCCCATTTCATCTTCTATTTTGAAAATGTACTAAAATGTTTTCTGAAATTAACATCTCATTAGAACCTTGGCAGGTAGAAAAGTAAAGTGTTGCTACAGTTCTGTTCTGATAGCATAATGCAAAATATTGCTATAGGTCAGGAAAAAAATTGGTCAGCTTAATCCAACGGTATTATGATTCTGAAGTGGCAGATTTTGAAACGTTCTAATTATCTTGCCCATATGTTTAAATGTTCCCTGGCTTAAGGCCAGAAAGGAATACACTGCATTGCTGAAATACTGCTAAATAGAATGCACTGAATATTCTTCATATAAAACCTGAGCCACTGATACTTATAATTTAGATTCCATCTCTGTCAACGGACAGCCCAACAAAATTATTTAGAGGTAGATTTTGTCTGCCTCTATGTGGAACTGAAGCACATAGAGGAATAAAAGAAGGCTGAGCTTTTGCTACCACTTGAGAAGTCAATATAAAGTCTAGAAAGATCTGCTATTCCTAGAATCAGCAATTTCCCCATACTACTACTACAGACCTCCCAATACTTGTAAGTCCAAATAGCATAAAAATACAGGCAAAGACCTATTTGATAGAGTATCTTTGTTTTATAAGGAGGAAACTTGCTATATTCTTTAAGTATGCAGAAGCATAAAAACAGGTAAATTAACACAGGACGCAAGGACATGGTCTCAAGTTGCACAAGAGGAGGTTTAGATTGAACATTAGGAAAAGTTTCTTCATGCAGAGAGGGTGGCTAAGCATTGGACGGGGCTGCCCAGGGAAGTGGTGAAGTCCTCATCTCTGGTGGTATTGAAGAGACGTGTGGATGCGGCACTAAGGGACAAGGTTTAGTGATAGGACTCAGCAAGTCAGGTTGGGAATTGGACTTGGTGATCTTGAAGGTCTTTTCCAACCTAGATGATTCTATGATTCTATGAATGGTTTAGAAACACAGTATGGTTTAACCAAATATATAAACATAGAATTACCACCCAGTTATGATGTCTAAAGTTTTTTATCTGTAAAAAAAACAAACAAACAAACAAAAAAGACATTTTGCAACTATTTCTTTTGTGTTTCTGTTTTGTTATTACAATGTAAATCAATTTTATTGAAATGCAAACAAAATTTTCTTCAGAAACAACATAATATAAAGTTTAAGTCAGTAGCAGTGTTATTTCTCTGGTTTGAAATTGTACTAACTAGACCTCATGAGGATTGGAATTTTTTAGATTGTATAGCTTGTGCACTTTTTCCTCCAGCAAGACCCATTACTGCAAGAATGAGACTTCTAATTCAACAAACACTATGTAAAAAGCGAATAGTATAGTGCAACTTTGACCTTTTCAGTGTTCTTTGTTTTAATGGCTGCTCATGTACCCTGCTTCGACAGCTCTTACAAACTGAAGATAAAAGAGAAGACGGTCAACCAATCAAAAAACATTGCATTTTAAAAGTTAGAGTGCATATTAAGGCTTTATGGGGTATTCATCTTCTAGATACTCATTTTAAAGAACATGGAAAATTGCACAAATTCTTGCCAAAAAGACTGTTTTTTTGTTAGAAAAAGTTCCTTGCAAATAATTTGCAAATTGAAGCATACTTTCTTGCAAGAAACAGTCATTATGACGGAAATATTAATGTAATGCATTTGTTTGAAGAAGAAATGTGTACAGAGATGAAGCTGAAAAGAAATGTTGAAGGTTACAAAACATGAAATGGCAAAGGGAATCTCAGAAGCCTGATGTCATGGTGGTTGAAAAAGCTCTTTTAAGAGTGGCCTTGCTGTCAGCTTGAAACACAATTAAAGCTTACCTTGTATTTATGGCATTACTGTGTTACTACGATGTAAGGAAGAGCATTTTATTATTGTGTATTTCATCTTAATTTTTTTTTAATTAAGAGATTAGTAACAGAACAAGCATTACTTTTGAGAATGAGATTCATTGCATCCTAAGGTAGACATTTAAAATAACTCAGATTAATTATACTTTGAAAGTGCCTGTTTTTATTCATTGACTGAAAAGATAGTTCAGATGACTAGCTAGGGCACAGATGCCAACATTTCAGGCATTAAAATTAGGCAGGATTAATCTTGATTTTTTATATTAAAGTTTAGAAGATCAGAAACATAGGTCATCAAGCCTATCTACATTTCCATTCATACATTTTACCATAAAAATGATTAGTTTTGTTTTTCCCATTACTTTCCCTGGAGGAGTGTTTCAGAACCTCACTACTATGAGGTTCCTACTATGAGGATTTCTCCTCATGTTTTGCCTATGCTTTTTCTTTGCCAATTTGCCCCAAAAATTCTTGTGTTAGCACTGTCTTTGCTTTCCCCAAATGAAATACAAACACATGAAAAACTTTTGTTCAGGTCAGTACTCTTTGCTATTTCTGTTTCTAATGCCTAAACATACACTGAAGTCACTCAATAATTCTGATTATTAATTATTAAAAAATATTTTTTGTTGGTGTAAATTCTTTCCAGCATTTTTAATTTTGTCTTCCCTTCCCCTCCCTGCCCGCTCCCTCATCCCCATTCTAATAAGTATTATCATGATGTTTCAGGATGGTCTGGATTTGAATTCACCATTTTTCATCCGAAGTTTTTCTCAGAAACTTTCCGAATTTTGCAAGAAACTAGGCAGCTGGCACTTCCAGTATGCATACTTCTGATAAGCCAGACCATCTAGTATGATTCTATGAGTGCAGAGCTCTCCCTGAGTGAACATATAAATTCCCTGTTACATGAAGTGAAAATCTGACTGAAATAATCTTTTTCAAAAAAGAATGTATTTCACATTTAATGAAAATTCCATGAATTAGTTGCCTTGAGTCCTCATACCATAGCTAGTCATCTCAATTTAAATCCTGTCAACACACCATTCATCTCCAGTGCAGGGCAAAGACCCCAGTAAGATACGGGGTGGCTTTATGTACTTTATCACGTATCTAACAAAATTTTAATTGTCATGTGTAGAAATTTCTTTACTGAGAAGATTACCTTTGGAAGATGATAAGATTCTCCATTGGAACACTATGAAATGAACTGAAGCTGTTTGATAAAAAATATCTACTCAAGATTATATACTCCTCCTGAAACAGATTTTTAATTCAGTTCTCAAAATTCAGTTCAAAATTACCATTTTGAAACAATGCTGGAGTGCAGTAATCTTTTCACAACAAAGGCTCTTAAGGTCATCTACAATATTCACTTTGCACTAACAGATCATGTTTCCTCATGGGAATTTAAACTTCTTTTTGTCAAAAGCATTGACCTGCCTCTAGAACCACTGTCAAAAATGATCCATGCATTACCTTATCTCAAGAGTTTCTGGTGTCATTAGCTGAGTTCTGTTATAATCTGAAAAGAAGCAAATTAAACCCTGACACATAACATTGCTGGAATTAAATAGATACCAATAAGAAATAGATAGAAGTATACTTTACGTGTTTTTTACTACTGCTACATAATATGAATTTCCAATGATCCTATGGCAAGAACATATGCCACTCAGGACTAAAATATGCTGTGATTGTCAAGAAAATAGAACCATAGGGTATCCCGAGTTGGGAGGGACCCACAAGGATCATCGAGTCCAACTACTGGCTCCACACAGGACCAACCAAAAATCAGACCCTATGTCTGAGAGCGTTGTCCAAACGCTTCTTGAACTCCGGCAGGCTCGGTGCTGTGACCACTTCCCTGGGGAGCCTGTTCCAGTGCCCAACCACCCTCTGGGTGAAGAACCTTTTCCTAACACCCAGCCTGAACCTCCCCTGTCACAGCTCCATGCCGTTCCCTCAGGTCCTGCCGCTGTCACCAGAGAGCAGAGATCAGCCCTGCCCCTCCGCTCCCCTCGTGAGGAAGCTGCAGACCACCATGAGGCCTCCCCTCAGTCTCCTCTTCTCTGGGCTGAACAACCCAAGTGACCTCAGCTGCTCCTCATACATCTTGCCCTCTAGAACCTTCACCATCTATGTAGCCCTCCTTTGGACACTCTCTAATAGTTTCATGTCCTTCTTATACTGTGGCACCCAAACCTGCACACAGTACTCGAGGTGAGGCCGCACCAGCGCAGAGCAGAGCGGGACAATCCCTTCCCTCGACCGGCCAGCAGTGCCATGCCTGATGCACCCCAGGGCACGGCTGACCCTCCTGGCTGCCAGGGCACACTGCTGGCTCATGTGCAACTTGCTGTCAGCCAGAACCCCCAGATCCCTTTTCCATGAGGCTGCTCTCCAGCCTCCTGTACCCCTGTATGTATAGCCAGGGCTGCCCCTTTGCCCTAGAGAAGCCAGCACTTGCTCTTGTTGAACTTCATATTGTTTGTGATTGCCCAGCCCTCTAATTTGTCAAAGTCTCTCTGCAAGGCTTCTCTCCCCTCGACAGAGTCAACGGGAATCAAATACATATGCGAAAACCTACTAAACAGCCATCTCCTCAAGAATATCAAATAAACAGTCACATACTTTTAGCAGAGGCCTTGAAAGTGCAAGCTCAGGGTGAAACCAGAGGTCTTTGGGCTATAAACACAGATCATCTTGGGTGAGATCACACGGCACTTTCATGGCATCCAGGGGATCCAGCCCAGCCAGCACGGGTTCACGAAAGGCAGGTCGTGCATGTCCAACCTCATCTCCTTCTACGATAGGGTGACCAGACTGGTAGATGAGGGAAGGGCTGTTGATGTGGTCTACTTAGATTTCAGTAAAGCCTTTGACATGGTCTCCCACAGTATTCTCCTGGGGAAACTGTCTGCCTGTGGCCTGGACAGGTATACTCTTCTCTGGGTAAAGAACTGGCTGGAGGGCTGTGCCCAGCAGGTTGTGGGTAATGGAGTTAAGTCCAGCTGGCGTCCCGTTACGAGTGGTGTCCCCCAGGGGTCGGTACTGGGGCCTATCTTGTTTAATATCTTTATTGATGACCTAGATGAGGGGATTGAGTGCACCCTCAGTAAGTTTGCAGACGACACCAAGTTGGGAGGTAGTGTCGATCTGCCTGAGGGTCGGATGGCCCTTCAGAGGGATCTGGATAGGCTGGACTGCTGGGCTGAGGCGAACGGGATGAGGTTTAACAAGGCCAAGTGCCGGGTCCTGCACTTTGGCCACAATAACCCCATGCAACGCTATAGGCTTGGGGCTGAGTGGCTAGAAGACAGTGATGAGGAAAGGGACCTGGGAGTGTTGATCGATGCAAGGCTGAACATGAGCCGGCAGTGTGCTCAGGTGGCCAAGAAGGCCAATGGCATCCTGGCCTGTATTAGAAACAGTGTGGCCAGCAGGAGCAGGGAGGTGATCATCCCCCTGTACTCAGCTTTGGTGAGGCCGCACCTCGAGTACTGTGTTCAGTTTTGGGCCCCTCACTACAAGAAAGACATCGACGCCCTGGAACGTGTCCAGAGAAGGGCAACGAAACTGGTGAGGGGTATGGAACACAAGCATTATGAGGAGCGGCTGAGGGAGCTGGGATTGTTTAGTCTGGAGAGGAGGAGGCTCAGGGGAGACCTCATTGCACTCTACAACTTCCTGAAGGGAGGTTGTGATGAGGAGGGGGTCGGCCTCTTCTTCCACATAACTAATGATAGGACTCGAGGTAACGGCCGCAAGTTGCGCACAGCGAAATTTAGACTAGATATCAGGAAAAACTTTTTCTCTCAGAGAGTGGTCAAGCACTGGAACGGCCTGACCAGGGAGGTGGTGGAGTCACCGACCTTGCGGTTTTTAAGAGGCGCCTGGACAAGGTGCTACAAGATATGGTTTAGTAGCTTAGTGGGTAGTATTGGTGATAGGATGATGGTTGGACTAGATGATCTTGAAGGTCCTTTCCAACCGTGTGATTCTGTGATTCTGTGATTACGACCAATCAACCAATGCAAATACAAACTGGAGAGGACCAGTCTTTCAAACTGGTCACTCATATTCTGTACTGTACTGCGATGTGTGCTTACTATTATTAATGGGAATTGTAATTTTAGTATTTGGCTAAGACTTTATTGTCTGTGTTTAATCAGTCTTTGAAAAGTGGCTGTTAAAACTGTATGTAACAGTTCATCTTTGTGGCACTTCAAGACTACCAGTGAATCAGTTATTTACTGTACAGTTTCATTCTCTTCAAAATTCAAAACAAAGAAAAAATGTGTATCCAAGATACAGTCAAGAATGTATTGTGTTTCATTAAATAAGATCCAACTTTTTTGTTAACATCTTTTCATTATGTCCTATAATCATAAGGGAATGATTTTGCAGCCCAGTAATTATGATCTTACCATCACTAACAGACGCCCTCCAACTCCACAGTGCCACACAGTGCCTGGGGACTGGTGGCAATGGCCACCCTGGCTGACTGGGGGTGAGTTACTCTTACCTCCCAGGGGTGAGCTGGGGCTGTGCAATACCATTGGTGGTGTGGGCCATGCTGATGAAGGGTATCAAAATACACCTAAGCGGGCCCAGAACTGAGGAGGAAGGAACCCCCTCCATGAGTGTCAGACTCCTCTCACTGAAGTCCTGAGGATACCAAAAGCTAGTAATTCTCCTCCCACCATCCTGAGGGAGAGTGAAACAGTTCACCTGAGGATCCAGAAGGATGCATGGGGGGTGATTACAACACCTGGGAAAAGGGACAGGTAGATGTTAGTAAAGTTTCTTCTTTAATAATTCTAAGACTACTGTAATGTCTTCTCTGTATTAGTTTGGATTATATTATTATTGCAGCTAGACTAATGACAGCTGCTTATTATATTTGGTTAGATTTGCTAACAAATATTTGACTCCATATAGGAGGTTTGTTCCATTTTTGCTCACAAAAAATTAAGTGTAACATTCATAAGTCACACATATTTATTGAAATAAGAAAAGTCAGCCTTCACCAGCTATATTCCATCCAGATAATATAGTTACAGTCTGTACACCAACCCACCACATGCTCTCTTTGGTGTCTTCAGCTATAATTGATTTAAATTATCAGGAAAACATGAAATTTTTTTATATCTCCTCTTAACACCTTTGTTGGAACCACAGGTAAAATAGGAGAAATATATTGTTTCAATGGAAAACACTGCAAGTATCGTGTGTGAGAGATGCATACACATATATTGTCATACCTATCCTGAATATAGTATCTCAAAGAGCTACAGTTACATTACAGTTAATGACCACTATCACCTTGAGAATCTCTCTTGCGTAAGGGGCAAAGAAATAACAAAAATTTATTCCAGAAGAAGGCCATGAAATAAGATAAGATAAGATAAGATAACATGATGGGATAGGAAAAAACAGCATAACATCACATCACATCAAATAAATTACAACACAAACAATAGAAAATAAGGTTGTCAGCTACCAGAGTTGCAGCTTTCAGTTAATATGCATGTTTACTTAATTTCCTACAATATGATGAGGTTTCAAAGAAAGTATGGAATTCTCATTAATCATCTGAACTACTGTAACTGCTTAATACCTGCAGTAGCCTCAAACAGGTATGAAGTTGCCCATATGCTCATATAAGATGAGGGAGATGAACTAGAAAAAAAAAAAAAAAAGATCTTATGTTTGGCCTTCCTTGTAAAGTAAGTATACAGGCCTGTGAAATAACAACAACAACAACAATAAATCAAAACAAAACACCACAGCATAGAAAAAAAGAAAGGTATTCTACAACTGTGCTATAATGCATGAGCTCCTTGGTATAAAACCAGACTGGACTGCTACACTTTTAGTGGAATATAAGGTCAACTAGCTCTTTTATTCAATTCTAAGTAGAAACCCAGCTTTCTTGTTTCTCTCCTTTATCTTAATGTGATTGTAGCACGGATCAAAGCTCTCAAAGATCAGTACAGTTCACTGAAAGGAGAGGCAAAAAGAACCATCTGCCCCAGTCCCTGTTTTCCTTCTGAAATTCACTGGCAATTACTAATATCATAGGTTCTTTGAGTTAGGCTTCAGACTTGGGCTTGATATAAGAAATTTACCTCTGTTTTCCTCACTACAATGCTTTATGTCAAAGTAACTCACAGATGGTGCAGCAATGCTTTTATATTCCTGTAGCATCAACTTAGAGCCAAAATTGGCCTCAAGAAAAGTTATGGACTTGCATTTGAAACTTATTAGAACTGAACTTCTTTGCCAGCTCCATTAAGTTCTTTAAATAAGGTCCATAATTAAAGTCAAAGACATGACTACACATACTGTCAGAGACTGCCAGTTATTTCTCCCTCTGTGAGTCAGTGGTTACATTATAGATCTGTGCTGCTCAGAATTATTGTATTAGAGGTGGTCATGTATCTATTGACTTTATGTCTAAATGGAAGAACTGAAGGCTATTACACTTATTAAAGTGTAGTGGAAGAAATGAAAGCAGTTTGACTAGTCTTTCAGGACTTACACCTGTGTTATCTTGCACCTTTTACAAAGTATGTCCTTGGAATGTAAAGTGTCTCTTGGCTGGATTGACACTGTTACTGGCAGCCTTCTCAAAGTGTGTTCATGAACTACATGAGAGAGGGACATTAAGCTCATACATATTCTGCATCTTTGGCTTTGTCCTCTACATTTCTGTTTTAGATATATAGATTTAACATAATAATTTATTTTAGATACTTCAGAAACCAGAGAATATGAGTAGCCCATGGGCTGCAAAAATAATGAAATAAAAACTACCTTATGTTTGTTAAATGCCGAAGATCTAAATCTTATTTTTAACTCATTTTAACAAATATTTTTAATTAATAAATTCTAAAAAATATTTTTCAGACACAATGGTGTTTTGAGTTGTCAGCTTTTGAATGATACCCAAACTCCCAGCATTTGTGGTTGGAGTTGTGCCTACTGACTCTGAAAGCTCAGTGAGTATGTTTATAGCTAGCAGTGTAGTTGGCCAACATATTAAAATGACAACATGAGTTTATCCATGATCAATGCCATTGAGATTACTCTGCATGCTTTTTCTCTAGGCTGGAAATTAGCCAGTTTTGTCTTTTATGATTATAGCTGAACTTCAAGAGTGACAAGCTTAGGTATGCCACTAAAACCAGGAAGGAAACAGTGCAATCTCAGTCTATTTTTTGGTATAAGAAATATAATGACACATTTAGTGTAGAGAAATGATTGAATGCATTTCATTCATTCATTTACTGCTAGAATTTTATGGCACAAACTGATATATAATGCTTTTCATTCCACAACTAGATAAGTGATTTTATTTATTTATTTATTTATTTATTTATTTATTTATTTTCTGCACACTTAAGTGGAAAACATGTAACCTGAATTCTGTCCAGGATATTTCCATGATGTCTTTAATATGTGTTTATTTGACAACAATATCTTTCAAATAGCTCAGCATATGTTGGTATATGTTTATGACATGGAATATTATTTTTATCCTTTTTCAGAGTGCCAAGGACATTTGGTTACTACTTTACATAATCATTAGACAACAGTGTTAAAAAATAACCACAAAGAAGCTTATAAAGAAGATTTTTAACTTGATTGCTCTTGGGTAAATAGGGTTAAGTTAATGGCAGCACATCAAAATAAGCCATCAGAGCATGTCTGATGGTATGTCTCCTTTTCTGAGTAAAAGGAAGTTTGTTAGTTAAATACATTGCAATAGTATTACTAACACCTAATTTAGAAATGGTCCTTTTTTTCAGTCAAATTTATCTAGGAATGTTACTTTAGCAAAACTGTTTAATAGAAATAAATTTTGCATTTCTTAAAATTCCCTTGCTTTAAGTCACTGACAACTATTCCAGCAAACCATGTAATAGAATACTTAGCATGTATGAGTAACATAGTTTACAAATTTCACACAAAAATCAAATTTGTAAGCATGAAAGCAATTCAAATGCAAAATTATAGAGGTTATAATGTGAACAGTGAACCAGTGCCTCCCCGGGGCCGGGTGCGGGTCGTCCCCGGGTGGGCCTGGCAGGCAGGGCCCGTCCCAGCGCCCCACCAGGAGCAGGGCACAGGGGGCACTGGGGCAGCCCCAGCCCCGGCACCGGGCACCTCCCTGGGGATGGGGCCGGAGCCGTGGCCAGGCCGTGAGCCCGGCTGGGTGGGGGCTGTGGCCAGGCAGGGCAGGGCTGTGGGGAGCTGGAGCCTGGCCCTGCTGCGGCCTTGCTGGGGCAGGGGCTGGCGGCCCCAGGGTGCCGCAGGGCCTGGGCATGGGCAGGGACCGGCGGGGCCACCGCGGCCCTTAGAGAAGAAGCTGCTGGCGCTGGTGGTACCATAGATAGAAAACACACAACTGGAAAATGAAACAGAAGCACGAATGCTCTTGAGCCCTGTTTTCCTTATATTTCCTTCTTTCCTTATCATCCTGTCTGGCTTCTTATTCATGTCCTTCTCTGAAACGGCATTTTAGAGCTTCTGCCAGTTCTCCATATGGGAGAAAGACGCCTACAAAAAAAAAAAAAAAAAAAAAAAA
>VXAL01009629.1:1361-24989 GCA_013399475.1 Chauna torquata | reverse complement strand
AAAAAAAAAAAAAAAAAAACAGAGCCATTGATTGTGACAGAGTCGACAGAGTTAGTGGTATTTAAGAATTATTTGAAGTAAGAAGGTTTTCTCTCCTTTGGCATAATGAGCTTTAATTTCCCATTTCATGTTCCACGTGTGGAGCTTGACAAAGAACAAGAAGCTGGAAGAAGCTCAGTTTTCTCCAATGGCTGTTATAGATTGCCCACAACCATATAAAAATATGTTGGATACTCCTAGCATTTTCTTGATCCTATTATATGTGCTCTTAGATGTCCATTATTAGAGTATTATTTTATATTAAATAAACCAATAGTATTAACATCATCCTGCCATGCACTTATGTTTTGTAATGGAAATATGCCTTACACTTTGTATTATAAACAAAAGTGCAGCAAACTGGAATACGCTGTAAATCAATCTTATTTTTCTGCCTTTGGTTTTTTTTTTTTTAGACAAAAGCTGCTGTTGCATACAGATAGCAATGCTCTGTACATATTTTTTCAAAATGCATTCCATCCTGACCTCATATCTAAGGGATTTGTGAAGCTCAGGCTAATTTCCCTACATATCTCTCACATTAATCTCCATGGTTTGGAGAGCTGCGCGTTGGTTGCACATTGTCTAAAACACACCACAGAACATTAAAAAAGTAAATACAGAAGAAAATGTCTGGTAAGAACCTCCTTTTCTGTTTGTCACAAACTCTGCTTCATTGGGAACCTCTAAGCTGAAAGTCTATCATGATTGTGAACTCATGAAAATCTGGCATACAGTTAGCTAGTTAACAGGTGAAAAAACTCAATATGCCATAAAGAACAGAAACCGAACTTTGTACTAGACCATTAATTCAGCAGACACTTCTAAATCAGGTTATCACTTTCTGATTTGACTACCACACATGCAGCATTATTTATGATTTGGAAACAGTTACATAATTAGAGACATGATTATCATTTGTAATCTGCAGATATTTTCAGTCTTTGTAAAGAATAGTTTATTAAACATTAAAATTCATAGCCTCATACATTTTCTTCAACGTACACTTGCAAGAACATAATTATATTATCTGCCAGAAATATCCCCCCCCAATTTTACAAACTCTTGACAAAAAATATATATGCCAGACTGTATTCTTTTTTTTTTTTTTTTTAATTCAAAATCGGGCATCAATTCCTTTCCAATATTGGAACCAGAATTCATTTGCCAAATTCCCATTCAGAGGAATTAGTTCTGCATAAGATATAAGATATCACTTAGATTAATGTATCTCCAGCACATTACCCATAATGACGGTCAAATTAATTCATTAAAACTTTGACCATCATTAGAAATAATGTGCTTAAGAAACATTAATCAAGTAGATATCATATTCTATACAGCATTGAATGTAAATTACATGAAATAATTCTATATGAATTTCAAAACAATAATTGCTTCACATTATTGCTTAATTAAAAGTAATTCAATGGTATTATATAATTATACTAATATTTTGTTACCTAGAGGTGACTGTCACTTATACAAGATATGAGGAGGACATATCAGATAGATATTGGCATAATAGAACAGATATCAATGCCCTTTAACATTAATACTTTTTAGATTCTGGGTGAAAATATTCGATACTCTAGGGAACAAACAGAAATAGAGTTCTAAAATGAACTGAAGTACAGATCAATAAAGTAATTCACACCGCCATCAGAAATCAAGATATAATGTACTTCAATGTGCAATCCTACAAGAAATATAGGATATATAAAATTTAGTATTTCTGGATCTGACATATGCTGGTGTGGCACCTACTATGTTTTTATTAACAACTTTAAATAAATCAACAGAACTTGTTTCTCGAGGAATTTGATTAGGTGCTTTTTTGCACTTATTAAACTTACAAAAATGTAGTTTAAGGAAAACCAAATTATTATTTTCCATATAAACTAAAATGACTCAAAATGGTATATCAGTTCAGAAACCTATATTTGCTTGTGTAATAACATATTTTCTCTTCATATTTATCACAACTGTTTTAGCTAAGAGTAAAAGTTCTGATAATTACCTTCCTTTAAGAAGTGTAACTTCCATCAAAGCCAGTAATGACATCTTTGATTTGGACTAAAGAAATATTGATGTTTGACATGAAAAACCCTGCACTTTTATGTTGGTTAGAGTTTAGCAAAATTTATTTTTGTTATATTGTTACCTACCAATGAGAAGTACTGATACCAAGCTTCTAGTTTCAAGTGACTGACCTATAGTCATCTTTCAAAACAAGAGTTTGCTTAACACCCGTGAGATTTAGGCAATCTATACCAAAACCACGGGAATTATTACTCTATCAGTCCTGTGTTTTCCTGGGTAGATAGTGTCTCCACACTTGCAAGAGATTGTAGCTTCATTTTTGCAGTCATCTCATGGTAGTGTTGGCACTTTAAAAGGTGTGAGTGGTACTGTTTGCATAGCTTTGCCAAAGCTGCAAAGCTGCAAAAATTTCAGCAGTCTAACTGCTAACCCTCTTTGCTAATTCATTTATGCATGATAAGGCATACAGAGTTTGAATACAACCAGTAAACTCAATCAGCATGAAAAAGAAAAAACATTGTTTTATTTTTTATATCACGTTATCTTGGGGAAAAAAATATGAAAGAAGCACAGAATTAGTTGCCTATTTTATGTATAAATAAGTTTTTCATTGTCTGAAAAAAACATTTATATATTTTTATCCCATATAAACCAAAAGACCTGCAGTGTATTACTATTTTTGGATGTGAATTCAAGCTCTAATAATAACAGCAATAGTTTTATAATCTAATAATAATTTGATTCTTTCATATGATCATATGATCATTAAAAGAAACAGTTTTTAGAGATAGTCTTTTTTTTCAAAGGTTTTCTAATACATCCTCTTACCCTCTCAAATTCATTCTCAGTTTTGGCAGAAAGATGTTAGGTTCTGAAAAATATCTATACTATGAGGTTGAAGATATTAAGATCATTTTAGACAAATACAAATTGAACATACCAAGATAAAGCTTATTATCCAGGAGTATTGAACTAACAACATTACCCAAATATTAGAAATGCATTCACCCAGTGTATGACAAAGCTTTTATGGAAGTTATTTATATTTCTTTCTTAGTTTCAGATTAATCATATGGAGGTATTCAGTCCATTCAACCTTACCTTTTAAAGCAATGTGAGATTTTCAGCTATTTCAGGTCAAGCCTATCTTAATTCTTACAAGTTGCATGATCAATTTTTCTGGTCTACCCAGCAGCTTTGTTTAACCAGAGATCAGATCAATGCTGCATTAGGTAACTGTCCTGTCCTTCTACTTTTAGTATGCTGTTTTATGATGAAGTAGCTTGATAATGGAAATATTGGGTTTTAAAGTCATTTTTCTGCACCACTTTCTTAAGCAGCTAATCTTTATTCTACAACAAAAGAAGAATTGGTGGTGAATTTTTGAAAAACTACTCTTTCAGAGGCCTGAGCTAGCCAATAACAAGTGTATATTAAATACATAAAATTCTAGATTATGATTATTCTGGAGAATGAGAAACATTCTCCTCTTTGAGCATCGACTCAAAAATCCCCTTATTAGAAATATATTTGCTGATGTGAGGTATTTCTTTTAAAGATGAAATACACAATGTAACAGAACAGGACAGCCTTTTAAAGCCACTCTATAGTATTACACAGTGTTATAGAATATTTAAATTCTCAGAGCTATTTTTAAAATCCTGTAGGTAATGTATCACTTTTCATTAATTTCTACTTATAATTTATTCATTTTAATTATGTATTAATAAATTAGTAGTTGAAATTAATAAAAAGTATTAAATAATCTTCATTTTTTAGGAATGCAATGGAAAGTTTGAAGAATTTAAACTACTATGAGTTAGAAGCAAATCTAATCTCCTGGAATGTGGGGAGTTACAGGTAAAATAATCTTAATTCAGATGGAAAAATGCAGCACCTGATGATTCTGGATTAATATATATCTCATTCTTGAAATGCTGTAAACAGAGATGTCATGACATGCTACGGGCTAGACAAGACAGCCTCCAGAGGTCCCTTTCAATGTCAATGATTCTGTGGTTCTTTCCTAATAAAGACACTGATAAACACTACTTGAAACTGGCTCCAAATGCAAGAAGCACTTGATTTTTTTGTTGAGGTTGTTAATGAGTATCCATTACGATGGGTTACCCACCCATGGACTGTGGGTACTAATATTCCCCCTGGTTATACTTCCATCTTTTCTAAACAATCAGTAAAGAATTAATGTTATAAAACAATCATCTCTGTCCTAAAACTGACCTTTTTGATCAAGGATACTAATAAAGAACTTTCCTTTGGCTTTTATTCCACAAAAATATGTGTATATACTCTTAGCTGCAAAGTCTATCATAAGCTAATTGGACTCATCCAGAAGTATTCTGAATTTATTTTGATCCATGTACTGTTCTTCTTACATGAATCTTCTTACAAGAATCTTACAGATTCTTTAGTCCAATTCCATAGTGAATAATCCAAAGAAAATTAATGAAGCAATCACTCTATGTAATTGAAGCTCAGCATTGGTTTTCCAGAAGAAATTTCTCATAAATCCACAGAAAGAGCAGACGAAAGGAATACACTAATTTATTTCAGCCTGTTCTTAAATTTCACCATTTATTTTGG
The DNA here is from genome assembly GCA_013399475.1 of Chauna torquata. Taxonomy (NCBI): domain Eukaryota; kingdom Metazoa; phylum Chordata; class Aves; order Anseriformes; family Anhimidae; genus Chauna; species Chauna torquata. The sequence continues at coordinate 20,303 of VXAL01009629.1, read as the reverse complement.
TGGAAAATATTCTTTAATATTTCCACTAATCAGAACAGTACAATTACAGAAATTTTATTTATTCAAAGATCAAGTCAATATGTTTAGCCATTTCTCTCAAACAACTGGCAGTATATATTAACAGCTTGGAAAGGCAAATAAAAAGTTAGCATTTACTAAATAAGTAAATATCTTCCAGTAAGAGTATTATAACACTTCATATTCTTTTAAAATTATATCAGTATCAACTGTGTAAATAGTTAACTGTAAAATTAGCTTTATGATTAGAAGTAGATGATTGCATCTGTAGCCATTGCAATCCAATCAGAATGTGATTATTTATATCAGTCATCAGCTTGGCTGACATCATGCAAAGTCTTGAACACTTTTTGAATGTCAAAGAAGTATAACTTATTACTGACAACCCAGGACTTCATTATTTTCAATAGTATATAGTACTAGGTTAGTATCTGTTCCAACAGACTCAGGTGGTTTTCCTTTCCTAGACTCTTTGAAATGCTCACATTTTTATTTCTTTTTTTTTTTTTTCTACATTAACCTATGCTCAGTGTACCCAGAGCCATCAACAGTTATAATATTTGCTGCTCCAAAATTGCACTAAATACATATCATAATGTCAGAATTTCATGAGGGTATTCTTGTAAATTTTGTTTTCCCACAGGTCTTCAGGTTTGTATCTCATTAGTTTTTCCTCTATTCAAGATATAGAAATTTCCAAAACTCTTCTGTAGCCATCCCACTATACTTCAATCTCTGAAGTCATTTCAATTTCAGCTCCCTGAGCTGTATTCTCAGGGTATTCTCACGGACAGAGCATTTAATTAGTTGAAGTGAGGCAGGCATTTTTGCTTCATTCTCTAGCTATTTCTTCTGGCACAGCAATTTATTGCAGTATTTCTTTCACTACCCTTCCAGATAATAACCTTCTTACTGTTTGGGCCATTTGGGCATCAATGCTGTTAACCCAAAGATAAAGTAGATTAAATACACTTTATAATAGTTCCTATAACACTTCCTATGAATACTTCACTGACTCTGTACCTTAACATAGCAATAGTGATTACTATAATACAATGATCATAGAATTATAGAACAAATTAGTTTGGAAGGGACCTCTGGATGTCATCTAGTTCATCAGAGACTTGTACAGAGGAAGTCTAACCACATCAGATTGCTTATGGCTATGCCTTGAACAACTTAAAGAAGGGAGACCCCACAGCCTCTCTGGGCACCTGTTCCAGTGTTTGACCACAGTCACAGTATAGATACTTTTCCTGATATCTAATCAGAATTTCTGATATTCCAACTTGTTGCAATTGCTTCTTGTCCTATTTTGTGCCTATAAAAAGGGTCTAGCTCCTTCTTCTCAGTATCCTGACAGGGTAGTTGTAGACGGCAATAAGGTCTGCCTTTGACCTTCTCTCTCCCAGCTAAACAAAGCAGTTTCCTTAGCCTCTCCTCGTGTGTCCTGTGTTCCAGCCCCTAGCTATCTTGTTAGGTTCCCACTGGACTCATTCCAATATCTCTACTACTGGGGAGCCCTAGACTGGACACAGCCCTACAGATGCAATCTCACAACTGCAAAACACAGAGGAAGGGTCACGTCCCTCACCGTGCTGGCTACGCTACTGTTAATGCAACCTAGGATGTGGCTGGCCTTATTTGTTGCAAGGGCATATTGCTGGCTCCTGTTCAACTTGTCCACTAGGACACCCAAAATATACGTCTTTGCACCTGTCTCACTTCTGGCATTTCCCAGTCTGTCATTTGCGGAAAAATAAAGAAAACTGCTATTGAAAAGTCTTTTTCTAATAAGCATATATTTCAAATGTCTGTACAAATATACCTCATTTGTAAAAGGGTCTGACATTATATTCCCTTGTTAATGCCACTTACATCTCTAGCTTTTGTAACATGAAAGAATAAACCAAATATGTCAACTGTAAAATTTCATCGTGTTCTGCAATAAAGAATTTTGTTTTAAAATGCAGTACAATTACAGATGAAATGCTATTTTTGCTGAAAATAAAAATATTTCCAAACTTTTCAAAAAGATGGGACATATCTGGGCTTTTCACTATAAATGGTGATCTTGCTTATTTGCTACATAATAAGAAATTCAGATTTGAATATCAATTATTTTGGGAATCTGTTAAGTCTTTAACTACACAGTCATTCAAGTGTCATTCATTGTACACATTCATTCTGCTCATTTCTTTAAGTTTTAATGAAAGTCACTTTGTGATATCTATCCTCATTGTATATGAAACAAAACAGGGATGGACATTGTATTAAGTGGCTTCAGGAGAAGTTGTGGTCTGTTTATGTAGAAGAAGAATTCAGCTGAAATGTTTGGTCAGTTCGGGAGAGAGGAATTTTGAGTGGAGGATGGGAAAGGTGATGTCTGTGAACCTGACAGCTTTATGTTGACTGAATAGCATCATACAGAGGCTGTATATGGTCTAAGTAAGAAAAAATGTTGGATAAATCAAGTCAGCATCCTCCCTACCTCCTATACTAGATACAAAGCTCAGGAAATCTCTTGAAACCTTGTGCATCATTCAGTAAATAAGATTGGCAACAACATGGGAAGCACCAAACTGGCAGCCATTATCACACTAAAGAAAACTTTAATTCATTTTGAAAGGGAAGAGGGGAAAATATCTGATTCTTAAGTAATTGTGGTGGTTTTACCCAGCTAAACAGCTGAACTCCATCACAACCGCTCGCTCACTCTCCCTCCTTAAAGGAACAGGGAGAGAAAATACGATGGACAAGGGCTCAAGGGTTGAGATAAGGACAAGAAGGTTGCTCACCAATTACTGTCACGGGCAAAACAGACTCAGCATAGGGAGATTAATGTAATTTATTACTATCACTAGCAGACTAGAGCAGTGAGAAACTGAAAAGTAAACTGCAAACACCTTCCCCCCTTCCACCCTCTTTTACCTCCTCCCTCCAAGCGTCGCAGGGGAATGGGGGCTGCGGTCAGTCCATATCACTNGTGGAAATGTGCTCCATGTGGTACCCCATGGGCTGCAGGGGGACAGCCTGCTCCACCATGGGCCTCACCATGTGCTGCAGGGGAACTTCTGCTCCGGCACCTGGAGCACCTCCTCCCCCTCCTTCTTCACTGACCTTGGTGTCTGCAGGGCTGTTCCTCACTCCTCTCTCTCCCAGCTGCTGTTGTGCAGCAGTTTTTTCCCTTTCTTAAATCTGCTCTCCCAGAGGCACAACCAGCATCGCTCACTGGCTCAGCTCTAGTCAGCGGCGGGTCCCTTTTGGAGCCGGCTGGAGCTGGCTCTTATCTGGCATGGGCCAGCTTCTGGAATCTTCTCACAGAAGCCACCCTTGTGGACCCCCTGCTACCAAACCTTTATCACTTAAACCCAATACAGTAATTAAAGATATACATTAAATAACAGTTATAGGCCAATTTTAATTTTGGTAACTCAAAAATTCAGGTTCTTGATACTGCAATTATAATAATATTCTTCTAACACCAATGCATGTTATGTTGTTTTGTATTGAGGAGGTATCACTTCTTTTGGGATCCCAGTAAGAAAGACATTGACACTCAACGCTGGGTACCTAATCTAATAAGGAGGGAAATTATGCTAAAGGTGGTAGCAATCCCACATACCTTCTTGATGCTGGGAACCCCAGCTGCTGCAGCATTCAATGAGCCTCTCCTTGTGAATCACAGCAAGCTTCATGGATCCTGGCCATAGAGAGGTCCATCAGCATCACTGTTCTTCACATCTTTATACTATTCTTCCAAGTGAACAAAGCTATCAGTCTTCTACCTGTGTTGCATTGAACTTTCTGTATGGTACACCAAAGTTCACTGAGAGTGTTATGCTCTTAAACATCTCCATAAGAATGAGCTCTTACAAGCAGAACATACAGGTGGTACTTTTTAAAGGCAGTATATGCTAATGTTGCAGTTTGTGCTCAGGTTATGTAGCAGTCACGCATACTGACATATGGGTCCCTGCAACCGAGGCCTATATGGTGAAATTCTGACTAGATTCTGCTTGAAATCAGTATCTCCTTGTTACAAGGTCTTCCAGTGTGGCTCACTACAAATGTATGTAATGAAGTACACATCAGCAAAGGCCAAAATAATGATTATCTATACCTTGTATTTATTACTTTAGCACTTACAATATTTTTGGAATGGAGCATTTGTTAAACTGAACCAACAGACCTATTTATCATTTCAGAACTTTTTGGAGCCCAAGTGGAATTTACCAGGCTTCATCTGGAAAACAAAACAAAGCAAACCAAAACAAAACAAAGCACCATCTTTACTTGTTCAAGTAACTCCCCACTAATTCTTTCTCGGAACACTAACATCTTCATTTCCCTCATCAGCTCCTTCATTAATGTTTAGTAAGTTCCTTGGGCACAATATACGTTTTAAAATCAGAATACATGTTTTGCACTATATCACTCACTGAAGGATAATCAAGGTAGTTGAAACATACGTAAAACTCCCCGTTATATGATGCATGAGTAAAGTAACTCAGAGCAGGAAGTTCACAGCTTGCATCATATCATAGATTCACAGAATGGTTTGGGTTGGAAGGGACCTTAAAGGTTATCTAGTTCCAAACCCCCTGCTGTGGGCAGGGACACCTCCCATTAGACCAGATTTCTCAAAGCCCCATCCAGCCTGGCCTTGAACACTTCCAGTGATGGGGCATCCACAGCTTCTCTGGGCAAACTGCTCCAGTGCCTCACCACCCTCACAGTAAAGAATTTCTTCCTTATATCTAACCTAAATCTACCCTCTTTCAGTTTAAAGCCATTACACCTTGTCCTGTCGCTACATGCCCTCGTGAAGAGTCCTTCCCTATCTTTTCTGTAGCCCCCTGCAGGTACTGTAAGGCCAGTGTAAGATCTCCCTGGAGCCTTCTCTTCTACAAACTAAATAACCCCAGCTCTCTGAGCCTGACTTCATAGGAGAGGTGCTTCAGCCCTCTGATCATCTTCATGGCCCATGATGCACTCATGGATGCATCTCATGTAGACTTCGTAAGCTTAGCTGGAGATATGCATTTCAAGCATCAAGCTTGCTGTCTCTCTTCCAGTTCCATGTTGTCCTTCACAAAAGAAGGGACTCCGCATCTTGCTACATGAGAATGATGACATTGTCTCGTCACTCTTTCCCTTTCCTTCCTTTACCCAGTTACAAACTCTTTCTGCCCTTTTCACCCAGTAACCACAAGATTGTTTCCAGCAACTCCAGCAAGGATGCTCACAGTAACAGCACGTGTGAGTCTCCTCAGAGCTAGGCATAGACTTGGCAGACTTTACTTTTAAGCTTCACCTTGAGCAGAGCTGTATCTCAATACACAGAATTGAGTGTGTGTGTGTGTGTGTGTGTGTACACAGACATACATATAGATATATTATCTACACTTCAAAATATTTACTTGCATACGTTCTTCAAGAATTTCAGAAACTGAAGTCATACATATATATATGTATCTTCTAAAAATCTTTCAGCATGCAGTGCCTATATTAAAGCATTTGACTTTTCTTATTATCAGTTTCCTCCTCTGATAATTCATACAGGCACTGGGTAAGGAATTGTAATGAAACTATGTGGCTCCATCCAGTTACAGGGATAATGTTTTTTTTCCTAAGATTATTCTTCCTTTACCTTTTAATTTAAAAAAAGAAAGTGGTTGCTCATCATTGTAAAAAAATGTTCCTAATGTTTAAACTTATGTCTCTCTGTATGTACTTAGTGCTAACATAAGTTTTATTATCTGCCTCCTTATCTGTGCAGAAATTTAGGTTTAACTGCTTCTTAATAGACAGGGAAAATGCAGAAATAACACTTTCTGCAAAGTGCATCAGAAGAATCTGAGCCTTACAGTGAACCTAGGATAGATGGCATCTATTTCACTATTTTGATAATATTGACTGTATAGTTCTCTTGCAGCTTTTTCTAGGCAGCAGAGGAAGACATTATGTTTGCCTTGACCTGGCTATTTTCAAGCTGAACATGCTGAGCCTGCAGAGAGGAGGAAGGACCTGGGCATTCCCTTAGAGTAGGTCCAGGAACTCTGGATGGAGAGACTTTCTAGAGTGAGATGGACAGACTGACTGTCCCAGTAGTAAAGACCAGCACAAGCTGACAACAGGCCACCCCTCAAGGACAACTAAAGGAAATATTTTCCCAAGAACTCCAGAACAGGTAGTATGGAATTTGTCTTCACAATTGTTCACTGAAAATTACCGGACTGAAAAGTGAAACTGAAGGAAAGTATTCATCCTTCAAGGACACAGTGGGCAGGGAAAATTTTTCACAAGCCTTTTTATTTCTGCTGGTCTTATTCTGAGATCTGAACTTTTAAATTAGTATGACTCTGGTTTCTGTGCAAAGTAGCACTTTTTTGAGGTACAGATAGTGCTTACTTCAGGGAAAAATAATGCACATTAAAGCTCTGGCTGCCAGGATTACATCACAACATCAAAAATCTGTATTAATAGGTCAAAAGTATATATTTCCTATGAATAATAAGGCAGCAATATCACAAATGTTTTAGCACTACTAGTTATTAAATATTATGTGTACTGTTGATTAGAGGCAGTCTCTGCTCTTAGATACCATCTCACTTCAAAGTAAGTATTTCAAAGTAAGTATCATCACATACTGAAATAGACCAAAATAAGTTGTCTGAAGAACAAATAGTACTTCATTCCACAGGCTTATTTTAAAGCAAAATTACTCAGTGACCATTTATAGAAATAGCAACTTTCCTTTTTTTCAAACATACAGACTTGTCAGCAAAATTACAGATCTTCATATAAAGTGAGAACACATTTTATTTTCACACAAATTCAGAGAAGTAGTAGTTGAAGAAAAAGCTCTGTGGAGAACATAGTACATAAATAGTTCTACAATATATGTATAATTCAATTACTAAGAACATATGAGAAAGTAAACAGATAAAGTAACAAGTAATAGTCTTTATTTGTTAAAATAACTAATTTTTCTACTTGGGTGGGACTAAATTAGCTGTTTTGATATGCATCCTTATCAGTTGTTCATACTCTGGAGCACATACCAACACAAATGAACCACCAGAGAAATATTTTGTACATTAAAACCTTCAGCAGTTGGGTACTATTGTGATCGGAAGAGCATATAAAATCTGTTTAATAGGCAGCAGAGATGGAGAAAAGAACATGAGCAGGAATCCAATTAGGCCTACTTGCAGCAACCAAGAAGAGCAAGGTTTTTCTAAGCCACAGATGCAGGGAGAAATCTAAAAAAAGGCCACAGGTTGTAAGGTGATATAATGTGGATTTTAGAATTTTGAATGAACCATTCTCTCAATACATTCAACTTACATGTGCAAAGACAGCGAATTTACATTTAATCATGAAACTCTTAAAAGATTAGGAAGTCTTCAAAAGAGTAATAAGCATATTATCAAATCCTATACGAACAACTTGTTTAGGTGTCTTTAGGGAGCAGAATACGAGATAATACTCAGATTATTTCCCCTCAAAGCTCTGACCAATAAACTTTAATTAAAATGTTTAGCAATTTAAAGGAAGTACTTTTTTAAAAAAAATTATTTATTTTAAGAATGAAAATAGACTTAAATTTAAAGGGAAGCTTAGAATTCCATCAGAGTAGTGCTTTTGTTCCAGTAAGGGTGGACTGTCAATGTTGAAGTAGTCAAAAAATGCAGACACACATTCTTAAGCAGAAGCATGTATAAAAAGAGATTTTGCATTTTGTTTCAAGTCTGTCTCTAGACTTTATTCTTTCATATTGTAATGTCTGCTGTTGCTGAGTGCTGAATTTCCTATAAGTTTGTACAATCCTACAGATTTAATGGAAGCATGAACATCCACTGAAATTATCAGGAAAGCCGAATCCTCAGTTCATTACATATGTTAATTCATGAATCATAAGTTTATAACAGATATTAACTTTCTAAGAACAAGTCAAACTCATTTTTGCTCTGGAAATCTTGTCCTGTAGTAAAACTTAACTTTCTGAACTGTATGTATATAAAGAGATATTTAAAATTTAGTCAAATTTGATCTATTTTACTATATATATATTTTAGAGTGATTGACAGACATAGATACTCATTTTAGAAGGTGGTGGTTGTGATTTGTGTTTATCTGCTAACATCTTCAAGTTTTCCATCATCCACTATTGCTAAACATATTTTCCTCTTAAGAGACTAGAAACCTGTGTTGTATAATCTGGCTGGATTGGAAACTCACATTCTTTCAGTTCAGCGTTCTCCTTTCCTGAATACTTCCAAACCTTGGAAGTTACTGTCATGAACACAATGGAAGTCAATGTCTTTTCTATAAACTGCTTCTTTCAATCCTTCCCTCAATAAGTGACCAAAATGATCTTTACAATCGTAGGCTCAAGAGATCTACTGTTTAGGATAAAGTGTCTATTTAGTAGATTTCAAGCTCTTGTTCCTCAGAGGAGGTAAGAAATAAATATTCAGCTAGTGTGTACTGCCCAACAGTCAAACTCATGCTTGTGAACAGGCTGCATATGCCTGCTTCTTGTGTGGATATTCAGGTCTCAGCAAAGGGTCAAAAATCTAAAAATCTAAGACTTCGGGTAATAAGGGAGAACAATGAATTGAGACTGTGTCTCCTCCCTTATGAAAGCTGGAGTACCCAGCATTTGTTTGTTTGTTTGTTTATTTGTTTGTTGTTTTTATAAATTGCAGCAGTAAGAGTGCAACATCATAAGAAGACCTCCCTTAAGTATCTTTAATGATGTCAGCCTAGATAAGGGAAGCAATCTACTTCAGAAACAACATGGAACATCATTAACACTAGTTTACTTTGCTATTCATTAAGGTTGCACAAGCTGCAATGCAGGTTCTCTCCACACAGCTCCAGGTGGAGCAAAAAAACTGAGAGCTAATTCTGGAGACTAGTAGCAGATACTAGGAAAGGGGGAAAAATTCCATACACTTTTTTTAAAAAAGGAGAACTTGTTATAAACAGAATACATGACCTTATTTAGAATGTATAACCTATGCTTAGACTTATCTGACTTTGTAAAACACAACTATGTCTTGCTTGTTTAGATTCCAATATAAATCAAACCCTAGTAGTGCATCTGAGTAGAATAACTGAACACATGACAACAAATATTTGCTTAGACAATTTATAAGAAGTAAAGAATACATTTGTTCATCCTCCTCACAGCCTTTTCCAAAAGGCCTTTTTTTGTTCTCTTTTGCCATTGCTTATTATTTACTCTTTTCAATCAGTTATATCATATATAACTGGTTTATGGAGAATCAATGTTTTGTTTAAAATTCATTTGCGTTATCCTTATGAACATGCAGAAGCTTACAATCTTCTGAGATTGTAAGGAACAGTGACAAGGGAACAGTGACTTGTTTTTCTTTGTCATTTTGCTCTGACATTCTTACGATTTCATCTGATATTTTCATGCTTAGATCTAAAAATGAATAATTTTGAGAAACATATTTTCCTTCTGCTGAAAACTCATGAATATTAATCAAATTGTCTTTACCTTCCTTCATTATATTCTATGTTTCTTTTTATATGTGCAATCTGCTGCTCCTGGAAACAAAAAGCCTGTGATAGTTCTGAAAAACTTCTATGTTTATGACTCTTTCTTTAACTACCCTTTTACCCTTTCTAATTCTAATCTATCATGGAATCACAGAGTCATAGAATGGCTTGAGTTGGAAGGGACCCTTAAGGATCACCTAGTTCCAACCCCCCTCCCATGGGCAGGGACACCTCCCCCTAGACCAGGTTGCTCAGGGTGCCATCCAGCCTGGCCTTGAACGCCTCCAGGGGTGGGGCATCCACAGCTTCTCTGGGGAACCTGTTCGAGTGCCTCACCACCCTCTGAGTGAAGAATTTCCTCCTAACATCTAATCTAAAGCTCCCCTCTTTTGCTTTAAAACCGTTTCCCCTTGTCCTATCACTATCTGCCAATGTAAAAAGTTGCTCTCCATCTTTTCCATAAGCTCCCCTTAAGTACTGAAAGTCCACAATGAGGTCTCCCCAGAGCCTTCTCTTCTCCAGGCTGAACAGCCCCAGCTCTCTCAGCCTTCCTTCATAGGAGAGCTCTACTATGTTCTCTGCATGTCACATTTTGTGGTCTCATTCTAATGATTTTGCTAAGCCTAGATATTCATTTAAAAAAGGATATAAGCTTGGACTTATACAACAGTTTGTCGGCTTTCATATTGCACTTGATATCTTACATTTAGAATGCTACTTAAATATAGGCGTGTCTCACATGGAGTGTAAATTTTTAGTTTTCTGACAATTGTTACACAAGTTACACTGCTATTCTTTCTTCTGAGTCTTATAAAAAATAAAGGAGGATCAGATAAACACTGAAGCTTAGCAGTATATGCAATTACTATTATTTCCCTATCCGTTTAGGAGTTGAGTATTGCACTGTTTTACACGAAAACTGAAACCTGTGTATATACTTATATATGTATATATATACTGAATATCCTTCTGAGGCAGCTTGTACATTCAGAAAAAGCAATTATTTAAAGCTATTTAGAAATTATATTATCAATTATATTCTACAATATAAAGTATTACAATGAAATTAGCTGCCATAAAGTTTCAGATGTATGAAGCTCTTTTCTCTTGCAAACCATTAAATTTAACACGAATATTTTCTTAAGCCTTTTGATTTATATGTTTATATCTCTCCTATTCCTATTGTTTGACTATTGTAAGTGATATAATATGTATTACCATATTCTACAGAGGAAGAAATTTGTTTTGTTTATGCGACTTTTAGCTTTATTGTAAATGAAATACTCTGGTGCCAGAGAGCTAAGTAATGAGTTTTGTTCCCAGTAAAGAAAAGCTGACCTTAGTTTGCAAAAATTTTTGATGTGCAGAACTACTACTGCTAGACTACCTTTTTCATTGTAAACTTTTAAGCTGGTTATGATTAGATAATGAATTAGTGCATGTGTTTTCATCTGCATAAGCATAAAAATATTACACGCTTCTATACACACATATCAAATTAAGATAATGATAATGATTTTTACCTATCTCCCAATTCCACCCATAAAAAAGGATTTTTAGTCACTTACTTCTAATCCAGGAGTTTCTAACTGTTCTTAGGGTACTAACTGCAGTGATCCTCTCTTCTGACATTCTTAAAGCAGTTCAAAAAGTGCATTTTAAAATTGCTTACATCATCTATTGGATTATGTGAAATCTGGACTTCTTAATTAATTTAATTAAATGTTATTTGGCACTTCCCACGTCTGCCTCCACAGTCTAAATTAGTTTCCATTTGCTTTGCATGTGACATTATACCATGAAGACTGTGTAGACTTGATGTACCTCTTTTCCAAACCAAATGAAATATCCCGTAAGTTCAAACTTCACTGTCCATGTCTTAGAACTCAGACAGTTAATACAGCAAGAAAAATAAGAAGATTAACAAAGGTCCAAAATTTTCTTTCCCCAAAGACCAAGGAAAAAGTTATGGGGATGGATTTATTTTTTCTTTCTGGTTATATCAAATTCTATCCTCATAACAGCGAGAAAAAGGTATTAAAATCTTAAACTACAGTGATGTACATCTGAGTAATTTAATGAATTGTCATGGATTTAGTCCCAAATTACACTAACACCAAGAATTTGGTGCATGGATTATCTGCTATATGTATTATTATGTTAACTTCTGTCTGAGTGTGCTCAGTGACTGTAAGACTTTAAGTTACTGACTTTTAATGAGAATGTCACATTTAATATACAGTTGCTTTGTATTTCCATTTATATCAAAAATAATTCTTCCAATACCAAACACATTGTTCAGTAAAACATTTCAAGTAGCCAAGGTCAGCTTGCTTTGGATAACATTTCAGGCAAAGAAAGAATTGTGAGCATTGCACAGAAGTTAGAATATTAAATGAAGACATGAAATGTACCATATCCATTGTGTATTCCACAGACTATGAATTACAGTTTCATGAAACACAACACACCTGTCTCCAGAAAGAAAATACTGCTGTATTTATTTAACATATGTATTTCTGTAACATACGTAAAAGAGTATGTAATTGTTAACTCATATATTTGTAGCTTTTTTCAGAAGAGGAATATATTTCTGAGACTTGAAAGAGCTGAACAGACCATGTCAACAGGTTCTGTTTACTCTATTCTTCATTATATAACTTGTAATGTTCTGAACAATTGGATTTCTTTGTCATAGGTATTCATATTCCCCTTTTCAATTTTTTTTTTTTTTTTTTGCTGCAAAAAGTCACAATCTCTTAATTTAGAAGAAAAAATTGAGTAAAAAGAAGTATAAAAAAAAAACAGAAAAATCACAAAGCTGCTTCATGATACTTTCTCAATAAAAAGACAGCTGCGGGTGTTTTCAAAGTCATATTACAGACCACTGAATCTTTTGCAAGAAAGAAAACATTCTGAGTCACCAGCATTGTAAGATGTCCCTGCCTTGTAAAGAAATAAACCTTCTATTTTTCTTTTCGACTTTGAAGAAGATCTTGCAGATAGTATGAATCTGAGAATGTGTCATGAATTGTATAAGGCTTTCAGAAAGCTATTTGTGGTGCTCTCATACAGTGTGGAAATAAGGTTGAAGAAAAAATGCAAGGAATAAATGACTCTAGAGCTGAAGTTTACATTAAAAAGATGAAACAGAACATTCCTGAGGATGATACAAAGCTGGAGTCAAGCACATTAGAAGATGATGACACTATTTTAAATTAACTTAATTTTAGAAAAATTGTGTGAAAACGATTAAATGAAATTCAGTGAAAACAAATGGGAAATACTATACTTCAGAGGAGAAGTCAATATAAAATGGAGGCTTCTGAAACACCAATGCTGCATGAAAGATTTGGAAAATTATAGAGTAAAACTGCGTCACATTTTGCAGCACTAAGGTCATAGCTGGAGCACAGCACTTTAATAGTGCTCTGGATTAAGCTTTTATTTACGTATGCAATTTTTTTCTGCAGAGGTAGACAAAATCATTTGAGAATCGTGATTGTTGCTTTAAGGGTCTTGTTTAGATTAAGAGGGGGAAAGGGAAAGGGAAAGGGAAAGGGAAAGGGAAAAGGAAAAAGGGCCTGAGCTCCTGTAGTGTTTATGAAAAGCTGCTTAATACAGCTAATGCAGAAAAAAAAACTTAGAGAATATCTCTCTAATTTAGAAATAAAAGGACAGCTTTTNGGAAAAGGAAAAGGAAAAGGAAAAAGGGCCTGAGCTCCTGTAGTGTTTATGAAAAGCTGCTTAATACAGCTAATGCAGAAAAAAAAACTTAGAGAATATCTCTCTAATTTAGAAATAAAAGGACAGCTTTTTTTGTGGATTTCAGGTCTGCAGAGTTCTGAAGGAGTTAAAAGTTCAAATGTACTCTGTTAATGGAAAAAAAATCTTATTTCCCCCCAGTGTTAACCTTGCCATCTAGACAAAAAATGTGAGAGAAGCTAGGTATTACAGCATAGGAAAAAAAGAACAAAGAAAAAAAAAAAAACAAGAACAAGCTGATTATATCCAAACTTTATTGGATATAATTATTGGGTCCGTTATTGGTAAGAAAACACATTTTCTCAGGACAAAAGGTTGCGAATTAGCTAGTAAAACTAATCAGTGCACAGGCCCAGAAGATGAGGAAGTGAACCAATACTGAAAGACTGTTTTCATTGATTGAGGCTTCTTTAATAAAACTCAAACCTTTTACGCGCTATAACAACACACTTGTTTATCTTAGTCTAAAATGGCTGTAATATTTTTTCAAACCCCTAAAATTCAGTATCATCTGAGATTTGATAGTACAAATTCAGAAGTAATATTATATATATCCTGTATAAACATGAATAAATAATATGTATAGTTTCATTTTGTTATTCTTCAATGGATTATATCTACTTGGGAAAAACAAGTACTAATATAAAATATTTGTATGTGCCAGCAATGTTCAGTGTTTAGGTATATATGTACTTACAGTTCTGGTAGTTCCAGGTATTGGATAAGACTAATATTGTGGTCAGGCTTCATGTCTTTTAAAAGATTAACACAACTGAAATCAGCCTATGGATGCTGCTTCACAGGCAACTAGCAGTTTCACAGCTAACTGAGAAAGTCTCTTCAGATAAGTTTTCATATTTTGTTTAAATTAAACAGTTAGTTATAGATTTGCTGATTGATATGTTGAGTTTAACTTGGGAAATTGTACCAAATAGTCAAGATACTGCTGTTGTTATTCCGGGAGAGGTTCTTTGTCCCAGTCAATTTCTTTTATGCTGCTGTGGTAGTACAAAAGGAGTAAAACTAATTTGCAAGCTTCTCCTCAGTATGGAAAATTATTAACCAAACACAACACTGCTTCCTGTATCTCCATAGCACTCTGCAAAGGGAGATCATCAAGCACAAATTTTAGGGTAGAGTATAATAACTTGTTCTCAGGTTAATTTCAGCTGTAGGAGACCCCTTGTTCAGCTGGGGAGACTCCAGTCAGCTGATATAAATTAATGCATGACCCAGACTCTGAATTGTACTACAGGAGTTAGTTAATGAGCTGTAAAAGGATGGATGGAGATAAGGGAAGGTAGCCAGGAGTGTTAATCGCAAGCAATCTAACTCTACAGTTGAAAAGAAGATTAATAGCAGATATTTGTTTGATGAATTTTCACATGAACAGCTCCTGATTGAAAAAAATCATATTTCAAACCTATTCTTTGCTGACTTTTTATATCTACATACTCATTCTCTAATTTTAAATATTCATATAGAGAGTTGGAACTCAGCAGGTGGTCTAAAGTTTTAAGAAAGATGGGACCTTACATCTTGATACCCAGAGTGGTTTAAGGCACGCAGTGTAATTCAGAAGTAGCCTCAGTAGACCCTGTAGGCTAACATGAGGGATGATAGTTGTTTCAATTTAATTAGAAGAAGAACTAACCTGCATTTTTGGCACATTTGGTTTTGATAGCGTCAATTGGAAATTTCTAAGCAAGATTAGCAATATTTAAAATTCATATAAAAGTATTTTTTTTTTCTAGAGTATCCTTCAGTTCTATGACATAGAAGTCAGAAAGTCCTGCAGTAGACATTTTCATTCTACTAAAACTGAATAATTTATCATAACATATCAGTCCAGTTATCATTCTCATGGTTTTTATACCAGTAAAAATACTGTTAATTTCACAGGAGTTGGGCATTGTTTATCTGGGGATAAATTAGAATAGAATCAGTTCTTACGTATGCAAAACTTAATTAAGAAATTAATTCACATTAGCTTAAAAAATGCCTGAAAAGTCTGGATACATCAAAAAGAGTAATATTAAAATACCAAGTAAGTCTAACACCTTTCTATGCTCCCTTGTGTCGAGCATACAGAATTATGGAACATGTAATCTCACAGGAATTCAAACACATTGATTACTAAATAAATACAAAAGGAAATAGGTGACAATAGCTTTATTTTATTAAAAATCACACATTCTTTTCTATATGCAATCAGAAGTACCATTCTTGTTTACTACAATTCATTGCCATGTACTGTATATCATACATAATTCTGGGTTATTAAATTCCTGAAGCATGCAATACAACGAACTTAATAGATTTTATGCAAATCATTATATAACAAAATAAGAGCAGATGGTCCTCATCACATCAGAATCTTTCCGTAACAGTTTCATATTTTGTTTAAATTAAACAAAACATAAAGGTACCTCTGTGGCACCCTACTTATTTTAATTTATTCTACCCCACAGTTTTTCTTGCTATTTTCCTATTCCTTTGTACAGCATTAAAATAAAATATTTGCACTAATGTTCCTTAGATATTTAGTGGTTTACTGTTTCTGAACTGTGTTGTGAACCTGTACAGATACTTGTTTATTCCTATTTTTCCACCAGAAGGAAATCTATTGCTATCAATAGAGTACATAATTCATCTCACGAAATTGCCTAGAGGAGAGAAAGCAAGCTTTACACTGGGAATCTTAAACTAGTATCTTTTAAGCTCTATCGCTATACAACTCTATAACATTTCCCTTAAAACCCACCCATTTTACATTCTTTCTGCCACCAGCAGTGTGAGAAGACGAATGATAGAGCAAATCAAGCTAAAAGATGTTATGAAAACAACAACAACAAAAATTATCAGAAATAAAGAACTAAGAAAAATAGGAGCAACTCTTTTCTGTCCTGAAAGATTTTAACAGCTTATCAGAAGGTGGTCTCTGTTATTACCATGTTAACCAAATATCTTACAATCATCTATGTCTATGGCAGCAACTGTTCCAAGACCATCTGATATATATCCTTGACTTAGATCTTGCACAATAATTTATTATTTTTGTAATAACTAGTGAAGCAGAAAACAGAATGTTACAGCTATTGCAAAAATATTGTTCTCAGTCCTGTTTTGAACAAAGATACACAATATTATAGGTTAATCTTTGGGGGATGTATTGACTTATACTGTCACATACTGCAGCTTTTCTATGGGTGAAAAAAGGAAACCTTCCTTTCACTGTATTTGCCAATTCTAGAAATTCTTATTTTTAGGACACCCTCTGTAAGTTTACTTGATCCATCTTTTCCATGATTCTGAAAAGGAATAATGTAATTCAAAAACTAAAATACTGAGCAGTATACTCCTCGCCGGAAGTGCTTCAAGAAGTACAAGGGCTATAAGGAACATAAATGAAATTCAGTAACTTTCAATTCTTGCCTGTCTTCCTTCCTTCTCTCCTTTCTTTCTTCTTTTTCTCCTCTAAAGTCCTTAGCTAAAGATAACACTGTTCCAAGATATATGATGATATAATAATTGCAGAGAGGAGAAAGCCATGTACCCACTTTTCGTTCCAGCCGCGGGAAACCCTGTTAATGGTCTTGCCACCTAAAATAAAATTGTCTAATTTTCTAGCACACCTTTGATGCAAGTACTTGCTTGAGTTCTCATATTATATTAGAATTTTGACTGAAATTATGTCATGTATTTTGCAATAAGTGTTGTACTTTTTTCTCCATTGCAGTATAATTCAAGGATGTTTTCCCAAAAGCTATATATCAGCATCTCAGGCTTTCTAAATCCTACTAGAAAGTGGGAAAAGTCACCACCAACAGAATTAATCAGTACCATCTACAGAATTTAAATTCCTGTGCTTTCAGGGAGAATAAATATTCTCTGCTTTTCTTAATACAAGGGAATAATTATGAACAAGTTCAGGGAAATCAGAAATCCTAAGAACTAATCATGCTGTAAATTCTCTTGAGATTGCACTCTGTTTGCTCTGCCTTAGTGTCATGGTTTTGGCTGGGATAGAGTTAATTTTCTTCGTAGAGGCTCACACAATGCTGTGTTTTGGATTTTTGATGAAAATAGTGGCGATGTGTTTGGTTGTTGCAGAGCAGTATTTACATAGAGTCAAGGACTTTTTGCTTCTTGTGCTGCTTTGTCAGCGAGGAGGCTGGGGGTGCACAAGGAGCTGGGAGGAGATATAGCCAGGGCAGGTGATCCAGACTGACCAAAGAGATATTCCATACCATATGACGTCATGCTCAGCCATAAAAGCTGGGGTAAAGGAGGAGGAATGGGGGGGGACATTGGGAGTGATGGCGTTTGTCTTCCCAAGAAACCAGTACACGTGACGAGCCCTGCTTTCCTGGCAGTGGCTGAACACCTGCCTGCCCATGGGAAGTAGCAAAAGAATTCCTTGTTTTGTTTTGCGCGCACGCGCTGCTTTTGGTTTACCTAGTAACCTGTCTTTATCTCAACGCATGCGTTCTCGCACTTTTACCTTTCTGATTCTCTCCCCATCCCACCTGGGGAGGGTGAGGAAGCGGCTGTGTGGCACTTAGCTGCCTACCGGGGCTAAACCACAACACTTAGTCTCGGTAGAGATACTACAGTCCTGTTCCAAGGACTTGTTCATGGTCAATAGCAAATCAAATTACTGGACCAATGCAAAATTAATAGTATTGCCTCTTCTATTACAGAAGAGCAGGGTCCGAAATAGAGAAAAACACATTACCAAATGGTTTTCCCTTCTAACAGTAGGATAACCCTGCCCCTCAAAGTAGGAGGAAAAAGAGCAAAGATGTGGTCTATCTAGATATAAAAATTTCTTATGGCTCTTCTGCTCCTAAATTCCAGAATACTCTCAAATCTGCCCCCAACCCAGCTGCCAGAAGTTGACCTCTCAGTTGGCAGAAATAATACTTTTTCCATCCATCCACCCACCCATCCATCCATACATCCATCCATCCTTAGTGACACATTTTCCAGCTTCCCCTTGACAACTGTGTCTGCTCTATTAATGATACTTCACTGTAAAATAAACCAAAATATCTAATGTACTACAAAATATATTAGGGAGTTATCCAAAGCAATATTTATTATGTAAAAGAGAAATGGGTTACTTTTATGTAATGAATAGGTGATATTTTTAATTAATTAGAATCTTGTAAACTTTACATACTGTTAAGAATGAGCAATAATATAGAATATTGCTAATCCTTTTTTTTTTCTGTTAAAAAAACATCTAATTCTTATATCATCACAACATTTTGAGCTAGAACAGAAAAATGGGCTCTCAGTGAGAAATGTTATACTTAAGGATGGGAGAAGTTTTGCTGAAGTTCATAGAAGTAAAATCTGACATCCTTTCATAAATAAAGGAATAACCTTATGTCCTTCCACTTTAACTTTGCTGGACATACCACCTCAAAACTCACCTGTACAAACGATCAGAAATTTCAACATTGTTAGTGAAGTGATTTAACTGTAAGCATAGTTATAGATGCTGACTTGGATCCAATATATTTCTTGTATGCAGGGGAAAAGGACAGGCACTTCCTTACAATGTGCTAGCCACAAAGAACAAGGCTTCCAAAATATAAAAAAAAAAAAATA
>VXAL01009628.1:127064-151210 GCA_013399475.1 Chauna torquata | reverse complement strand
TACTTTCAGCTGCTTAAAGAGCTGTGTAGAAGTAGCTCCTCTGACCAGCTTAGGAGTCAAATATTCTACCTTNTTGTCTACTATCCATACTTTTTCAGGCCACAGATCTCAATGGTCAGAACACTTTTTCAGTGAATTTGTTATTCTCCATAAGCAAACAAACAAACAAACAAACGAATGAATAAAATTAATCTTTTCTAACTACTTCAGAGGACAAAAAGCTGTCTACAATGAAAGTCCTGTAAAAGTTCTTTGCACATCTGTTGTCATCTCCAGAGTCCTTTTTTTCAAGATGTACTAGGTAAAATTCACCTGCAATAATTATTATTAATTACCAATTAATATTTTAATTTTTCATGAACAATACTGTACTCACAGCCTACTTAATGACCTCATTCCAAGACATGCTAACATAAAGGGCACCCATATTTTACAAAGAAAATTGTTCTGCAAGTAGCTATGCTGCTATCTACTGACAAATAGTTCTCCCCATCTGCATATCCAAAGCAGGACATAGAAATAAAAAGTAAACCACTGATAAAATTTTCTCCCTGAGGACAGTTCTAGAAGACCTTTCATGACAATCTNTACTTTCAGCTGCTTAAAGAGCTGTGTAGAAGTAGCTCCTCTGACCAGCTTAGGAGTCAAATATTCTACCTTTCCCATGAATGCTCTAAAAAATGTCAAATCAAGAAACAGGATTTTCAGTTTTGGAACTAAAATAAAATAGAAAAAGATAATATCAAAGAAATGACTCCTGCACATGTTCATGGCAAATGACAAATGCACAGTTAAGACGGCCATGCCTGATAGGGACAGACAAGTAAACACTGCTTTAACCAGTTACTGTCTTTCTCACTGGCAAGTTTCTAAACATACCTCTAGACTTTCTTCTGACTTGTCTACTATCCATACTTTTTCAGGCCACAGATCTCAATGGTCAGAACACTTTTTCAGTGAATTTGTTATTCTCCATAAGCAAACAAACAAACAAACAAACGAATGAATAAAATTAATCTTTTCTAACTACTTCAGAGGACAAAAAGCTGTCTACAATGAAAGTCCTGTAAAAGTTCTTTGCACATCTGTTGTCATCTCCAGAGTCCTTTTTTTCAAGATGTACTAGGTAAAATTCACCTGCAATAATTATTATTAATTACCAATTAATATTTTAATTTTTCATGAACAATACTGTACTCACAGCCTACTTAATGACCTCATTCCAAGACATGCTAACATAAAGGGCACCCATATTTTACAAAGAAAATTGTTCTGCAAGTAGCTATGCTGCTATCTACTGACAAATAGTTCTCCCCATCTGCATATCCAAAGCAGGACATAGAAATAAAAAGTAAACCACTGATAAAATTTTCTCCCTGAGGACAGTTCTAGAAGACCTTTCATGACAATCTTAACTTATCATTTACTCTCATTACACAGAATGAAAATCCATGAAGGGTGTTCATTGAAAACAGAAACTTGCTGCCTCCATAAACTTTCCTAAACAGCTACTGGAGGCTTTGTTTCTTTTCAAAATTGTCAGTAATCATGATAATTGAGGGACAATTGAATATATATGTATAACAAAGGCAAACAAGACGTCTTTTGTGTATATTGAGTCAAAAGGTAAACACATCATTAAGTGGCCGGACTTTTTATGAACTGTATCTACTAGATACAAAATTGTCAGGATTAGGAAAACAAGTGCTATGTGGCTGGACTTAACAGCACAGTATCTTGGACATATTCAAATTTTAAATTTCTAGCTTTTCCAAACCACCAACTCCATATCCTCTTCTTAAGCTTCTCTCCAGTATCGTTAGCCTGTAGAATTGCTCCCTAAATATGACCAGCTAAGTGTTTGTTGAAACATTTCCTCAGCATTTGTTCTGGATCTGTGAAATGCCTACATCTCCTAGTAGACAGATGTTTATTCATCTGAAATAAACAGACATGGTCTATGAAACTACAGATGAGTGGATTTTTAATAGACTGCAACAGTGAGTGATTTGTGTAAGTGAAGAAACAGGACAAAATAACATGTATTGTAGTTCCCTTAATGTTCTTTGACAAATCTGGATACTTTAAACTTTTAGGAAGCAACAGAGGGTTTTCTTTTCTTTTTCTCTTTTTTAACTCAGATATTGCTTGCACACTTTATTTCAATTATGAACAAACTGCAGTCATCATCTAAGTAAGAAAACATGTACATTTAAACCTCTAAGGAAAGACCACGTGATTCTTCAAAATAAGTGAAAAAGACCTTGGTTAAAAAAAAAAAAAAAAAAAAGAGAGAGAGAGAGAGAGAGAGATGAATTGTGAACAAATTGATAAAGTGATTTCAACAAGAAGTCAATAAGGCACAGAGTGTGGGCCCCCTGTGAAATTTCCTTCACCCAAGTGGGTGGCTTTGTAGGAGGAAGAGAGTATTGTTTACCAGAGCTGACAAGCTAGAAAAAAAAAATCTCAGGGAAAATAAATGCAGTGGTGCACTGAAACGCATCACTGCTGGCTAACCTGACAGGTTAGATCTAAGTTACTTGCTTATACTCTGTCATTTTAAACAGCATGGTAGCACTAACTGCAGTAAAAATAGGTCTTGGCATTGACTCTGAGGCATTACATGTATTGGAGAGGTGCCCATGGTTTCATTTTTCATCCATAGGGGTTGAATCTCCTGTCAATGTGTGTGCACAACTTCCTTAATGATAAGAGAAATATGTGTTCATCCATGGGCAAAGGTTGTGCTGTGTTGTGCAAATACCACAATTAAAATCAGGCTTAAAACTTCTTATTTTCTAGATAAAAATTCTAGCAAAACTCCACAAAAGCTTTTATTTCAGTCATGTATAGGAGACAGAAACTATTAATTAGGCTCACAGTTAAGCAATGTTCTGCAAGGTACTAGCATATTCCATGAGATGAAATCCATCGCACTTAAAAATCTTTTTGTATTATCTTTTTTTTCAATTAAAATAATAAAAAAAAATCTACCCAGAGTTAATCTTCAGCCTACTGTTACTGTTTTGAAACACAAAGAACTTTTTCCAGCAGACAGGGGTAGAAACCACATGAGCCTGTTATACAGAAGAGACTTGTTCAACTGCAACTTTGCCATTTCCTTGTATACTCTGGTGATCTTGAGAGAATATGGATGTACTCAAATGCTAAAATGCCTTTCTGTGATACTAAAATGCCTGGCTCTGAACCATTGTCTTACAGCAAGTGCAGCTGGAGCAATGCCAGCTTAGAGTTCTTCCCTCTAGCCCACAGCCTCACATGAAACCTGCCCTAGTACTCCACACAGCTGCATGGGTGCAAAAGCCAATAAACCAAACATTCAACAAGATCTGCTTCTTATATCCCTAACTACGATACGGAAGGAAGAACACCACTTATTTATCTTTCCTATACCTATAGAAGAGCCTCCTTCATGTTTACAAAGTTCTACTGTAGCAGTTAAGCAGTGTATGACACTAAGGACATGACATATTTAGCATTTTTCCTGTTTTGGATGTTTAGAAAATTAAACCTGTCTGCAATGTATTTTTATACTATTGTAGCCTTTCTCAGATTCCTCTCATATGTTATAGTTCTGGTGTGCAGAAGAATTCAAAGATCCATAAGGCTGTTTATTAAAATTGCACAAAAGTATGGGATAATCAGCTCAAAGTAAAGCCAAATCATATTTGAGCCTATGAACTTGTATGTTAGGCAAACAATGAAAAATACAGTGGAAAATTCCAAAATTTCATTATTATATAACACAGATGTATAAAATTCTAAATTACATAAATCCCTTTAGAAAAGCTTTTAGCAGCCTGGAAAATAGATGGGATGCATAAAGAGAAAGGATTCAAGGAGGAGTTAACAGCAACTGGGGCAGTGACATAAGAGGTTTCTCAACATCATTGGCAAAACTCCCACTCACTTGAACTGGGTTGTGTATTTACCTGAATCTTTCAGAAATGGAGCACGAAAAAAAAAGGAACTAAAACTTTGGCAGATTTGAGAGTGCTGGATGTATTCAGATGGAAAGAAAGAAAGGATCTTGCATACAGAAGTCAGAAAAAAATGTGCTAAATTTAAGAGTGAGAGTACAGGCACCACCAACAGAAAGCCAACATTGATGTCAATGAGGAAAAGCAAGAAGAGACACAGGGATAAGTGCAGGGTCTCAGTCACACAGGAAAGGACTAAGATTTTGGATATTGGCTGAAATGACTGTCCTATTTTGGACAAATTATAAAGTAAGCAAAGAGAAAACAAGATATAAACAGCAGCAAAAAATGAAGGTTGATAAGGACAAAGGTGATGACTGGTGGTGGTTGGAAAAAGAAATTACAAGCCTCATTGACAAGGCAAATAGTGCAGAGGGAATAGCAGAGAAATTTCCAACTTGGCAATCTAGAAGCCTTGATGGAGATATGTGATCTTTGTAGGTTAATAAAATTGTATGCATTGTGATGGCTCAAAGAGATAGAAGGTGATGTGTTCTGGAGGGAGCTATGGACACTGTACCATATTCTGCATTGTATGTGTAGTACTTCTTCTAAAGCACCATTTCAGTAGATAAGCTCTTAAAGAAAACATATGGTGCAAACAATTCCCTTACAGAGACTGTTTGAAAAGTAGTTCTGGGCTTTGGGACTGATTTCTGTATCATGCCACATTGGTTTGCCTGTGTCTTTTTGATGACTAGATTAGGAGATAGATGCTTTGCCTGCTGTGAGCTCTTCTGCTATACTTCACTCAATTACAAGTGCTAGCTTACTAGAAAGGACACTTTCATAATGTCATGTGTTCCTCTGCTTCAGATGTGTAAGACTTTTCCTGTATTTGCTATTGAACACTCTCTTTTAAGTAGTTTCCTGCTTCTTTTCTAATCTCCTTTTGACCTTGCTGCTTTGTAACTGGGAAATGTTGTTCAGTACCTGTGTGAATGGCATGCACAATACCTGTGAATACCTGCTGTTACTCTGTTTGAGTTCAGAGGAGTTAAAAAAAGGACAATCAAGTCCTGTGCTTTTCTTCCCTTCATCGTTCCACTATTTTTGTTGTACTGTGGTACAGAGCAGGGCATTTTCTGTAGAACACAGAATTATGCAGGTGCGGTGCCATCAGTTCTATCAATGATTTTGATAACATCACTTTAATCCCATCCATATGTTTCAAAATATCAACTAAACATGACCTTGAAAATCATCATGAAAACAATCATTTGACCGTTCTACTAGGGTCACCTTTCTGGTAAACTGAACACTTACGAAATCACTCTTAAGTCTGGAAAGCATCGTTTTGGGATGAGAAAAATTCAGACTGTATGTGCATGCTGAAAATTCATGTCTAAAGTAAAGAGAATATTTCAAAATTAATCCATTTTTAGCTGGGTTACTAGAAAAAAATATATATATATCGATACCTTTAAATTCTGACCCACTTGGCTTAGCTCATATGGATTTCTCTGTTGTCATTTTATCCCTTATTAAAAAGTTTCCCTATGAATTGAAAGCAAAATGCATTTTCAAAAAGACAGATGTATATGACCAATTAATGTTTTTTGTTGGTGGTGGTGGTCATATATGTATTGGAATTATTATGTTTACTTGGTCATTTAAACTAATTATTCTTGTTACATGTAAGAGAGAGCTTACAGCTATGTAAAATGGAATATTTGTACACACACACTCACACACATATTCAGAATTAACAATCTAATTAATTAAGTATTCCCATAATGGGTTTTGGTTTGATTTTTTAAGAGTAAGCATAAAGCTCACTAGTCTGTGTGAAATCAGACTTCCATCATTTTCTAGTTCCTAATATTTCCATCTTTATGAGAGATGAATTTAACATTCACTGTTCCCTAGATTAAATTGTAAATTTTTACTGTATTTATCAAATCTGTTACAAATTACAATGGGTTTATATTGAATTAAATTTCTGGGCTGGATATTGTGTTTTTATTGGATGTCCAACTTATCAGCATATTTTCAGCTACATGAGCTATAAAGTATGATGACTTTTAAACAACAAAATGGTAAAAAGGGGTGGAAACAAGCAAGCAACTTACTGTGCTTTACATAACTAACACTTCAGTTAAGTCACAATAATTATCCTTGAAAATGTTATTAAACTAAAGGAAACATAAGGCAATATGATTTTGATTAAGTGCTGATCGTGGGTAATTTCCGGATGTGATATGTGATGAGCTTGTTCATGAGTTGTTATTGAGGCTCAGCCTATGCATGGCAATTTACCAGTCCAAAACATTTTATCAAATTTGTAAGGTCAAAATCATGACAGTGTTATGAAACCTATGCAAAATTAGAATTATGTGTAGTAGAAGACAAGAAAGAAGAAAAACTGAATATCTACTCAAAGTTAAGCTAAAAGTCTTTTTAATTCATTTCTTATGCTTTTCATATATGTGTTTACTTGTTTTCAGTAAGGTGAAGGCCCAATTAAGGCTACAACAAAAGCTATTTTGTACTGCTTCCAACTTGGCAAGAGCTACCAACTACAAGAAGTCTCACATAACTGTCTCAAAAAGAGTTCCAATGAAATTTCCAAACAGTGGTTTGTTTATTTAAAATTTTCTATTATTCTTAACAAGAGTAAAAGTGTAGAAGATAGCTGCAATTAACTTTCTATTATCCACAGATATATTTTTTTGATTTATCACATCGTTCTAAACTGAAATATATACAAATATATATATTTACAAACATATTAAATTCCATTTTTCAGCAAGCTGTTGTTATGTTTCTAAAAGATATTTTCTATACAGTTTGTGTTATCAGTGTTTTTGCCTTATCCAAAAGAAACCACTCCTTCTAATGCCCTAGGTACCTAAGAATTTTTAAAGTGCAGATTACTTCATTGTTTGGAAGTGATAGCTGGAAGGAATGGGGTTCTATCAAGTCCCATGACAGCACTGAAGGTACTCAATGAACGATTCATCTGTCAGTATCACATCATCCTGCTCTGGTCTCAATCTGAGACCAGATTTCAATCTGAAATGGACACCTGAATGAGTTTGTTGGAACATACATATGCCTCTGTGAGGAATAGCTCCTTATTAGGCAGCTGAGTCTAAAAATTGTTACATAGCCCTTCACTTTGAATGCAGAATAAAGCACTGCACTGAATATATGTTAAAAAAAAAAAAAAAAAAAGAGGCAGGAGCTGCATTTGTCTGAACACATTTTCTTGGTAAGGTCCCATGATGCAGCATTTTATGTGCATCCCTTGAATCCCCAAATCCATTGTCACTGCATACAGAGAGGCTTGCAATTGGTCAAAAGAAACCTGCTGCTTTTAATGAACAGTTGAACTGTCCATGGTCCTAACAAAATGCAGTGTGGCTGGGCACCAATTGTCAGTGTTTGCCCATCAGATCATGAAGTAGTTGAGAGCATGGTTAAATTGTAAGATGTATATCTGCCTTTTCATTTTATAAAAAAAAACAACAATGAAATGAGTTCTGTCCCATGCATAACGACATAGAGGATCCCATCTTGCAGTTACACTTGTAGATGAAACACTGTTGAGAAGTTAATACCAAAGATTGATTTCTTTCTTACTATGCAACAATTATCCTGAACAACTGGCAGGGTTTCCCTTTAACTGCATTTGTCAATGACTACCAGATTTTTGGTACTGAACAAGTTAGAGGCAAAAGATCATCATTTTTATGAGGTGAACCTGATTTCTGGAAATATAGTAGATAAGACAGATTTTTTTCCAAATAATCTCTGTGAAACTTTTGTGGTCTTTGAGAAACTGTCCTCTGAGATTACTGATTATTATTCTCTAAAGTGGATGAAGATGGAGGAGTTATTTAATTATCTGTGCTACCAAAAGTTGTTTCTGCTTCTCATTTACAATTAGGTACTTATCACACAAACTAGCAAGTAGCCAAAAAAGTATATTTAAAGTTCTCTGACAAACTCCCTCTTTATATGCTACCAACTCTCTGACATTCTGCAGCATAGGGCAGGAAACAGATCAAAAGACAATGTAATTTTTCTGGCAGCTCATTTCCTGTCTCCTCCTTTCCCAAAGACCCTTAAGCTACCATTCATCACAAGGCCAGAAGCAAACATGTCAGACAAGCGAAACACTGGTGTTTTCCATTATGTGACAGATGCACATCTCTTCAATGTACACAGCCAGGTATGCTAGCACAATACTCACATTGGAACAGACATGCAACCACTTAGGAAAGAAGAGAGTATACAACCTTCAGGTGCACGCATGAGTATCTCACTGAACAACTGAAAAGAAAGGTTTGCTTATTTTATTAAATAAACTCATTTTTTTTCTCAGAGAAGATGGTTTTTTCTCTCTTCCTGATACCTTCTAATAACCTTATAATTAAAATCAGTGTTCAGTGTACATACTTAAAATACTAGCGGCTTAATTAATATTAAAGTAAACAGAGAAATGAAATTGCAACTTAAAGAATGTAGGTATTTCTTAAAATAATAAAGTTGAGTCTTTAAAATTATGTATGCATCAGCTATGCACCAAGTCCATCATTCAGCAAGAAAAACACTTGCTGAAACTCAAGCTGAATAACAAAAAATCTATAGAGAGACTAGAATTTTTAAAAGTAGCTACATTCAGCCCTCCACAAGGTTTTGTTGGGTGGGTAGCACAGTATGAAAGGAATTTGCTACCTAGCTTTCATCTTTTCGGGGTTACAAACATGGTGGAGGGCCTAGAGGGGAAGATGTATGAGGCGTGACTGAGACCACTTGATTTGTTCAGCCTAGAGAAGAGGAGACTGAGGAGAGGCCTCATGGTGGCCTGCAGCTTCCTCACAAGGGGAGCAGAGGGGCAGGTGCTGAGGTCTTCTCTCTGGTGACCAGCAACAGTAACCAAGGGAATAGCATGAAGCTGTGACAGGGGAGATTCAGGCTGTTTGTTAAGAAAAGGTTCTTCACTGAGGAGGTGGTTGGGCACTGGAACAGGCTCCCCAAGGAAGTGGTTACGTCACCAAGCCTGCCAGAGTTCAAGAAGCATTTAGACAACGGTCTCAGACATATGGTCTGATTTTTGGGTGGTCCTATGCAGAGCTGGGAGTTGGACTCGATGATCCTTGTGGATCCCTTCCAACTCAAGATACTCTATGATTCTATGATTCTATGATTCATGTACATTAAGAGAGTAGGTCACACCTGCATATTATGGGCAGGCAGAAGCAGAAGGACGTTTTCTCTGCAGTACCCCACAAGGAGTCCAAGGGGGCTTCAACAAACCTTTGCAGATGCATTTCACCTCAAAATAACTTGAAATAACTTGGGAGCCTTGCCTCTTTTTCCTCTAAACATTCACTTCTGGAGCAAAGTAGCTAAACAATGGAGCAGATGACTACCCCACAAAGAATGCTACAATGTTCATTTTCCTTCTGTATAGGAAGCTGAAATTCAGTCTAAAGCCACTTCTTGACAATAATGAACTTAGATTTCAAAGCTTTAGATGGTGTAAAAAAGTACATCACAGAAACTATATAGCAATTCTCTATTATAATGCATATTGTGTTGTAACCCTGAAGTAACAGTCAGAGGCATACAAGAAAAGATAATTCATGAACAGTAATCATTTTTGTTAATTTAAAATCAGTTACCATATATAAAATTGATACACTAAACAATAGATTATTGTCTAGAGGCCCACATTTAGACATCTGATATTTGGAGGAGTCAGGCATCCAGACCTCCTAATGACA
Organism: Chauna torquata; assembly: GCA_013399475.1. Classification (NCBI taxonomy): domain Eukaryota; kingdom Metazoa; phylum Chordata; class Aves; order Anseriformes; family Anhimidae; genus Chauna; species Chauna torquata. The sequence continues at coordinate 141,474 of VXAL01009628.1, read as the reverse complement.
ACAATTTATAAATTTTTTGTTTCTGTTTGCAACTGCTTTTTACTTTATTACTCAATTATCCCTCAGTTGCAGTGGCCTTCCTGAAATTCCACACTTTTGAATTTAAAAATGGCATGTCTGCCGGCTTTTGTAGGCATGAAATAGCTTGCTTTACCTGAATTCTGAGATTATGTGAATCAACACTCTTCTAAAAAATGTGTAGCTCTTTTTATGCACTAATGTGCTTGAGGTATCATCTACAGTCTCTAGCTGATTATTGTATCTAAGGCAGAGTGTCTTACCAACATGGATACAAACAGGATATTTGCAAACTATCATCTAATGATTCTCTAAACTTTGGGGGGGGGGGGAGGGGGAGGACAACAAAAACAAACAAACAAAAAAACCACTCTTGGAAACTCTACAGCAACAGAAATACTATGTGTTGTGTGTGAATTGGAACCTGCAGCATATGACAAAGTTTTGCATGCGGAAAGGGAGGCAATCTTGTCTGTGCTCTGTGCAGTGCACAGTCCACTTAAATTACCAAAATAAGCCTCAACAATATTTGAGTAGACCTCAAGACATCTTTTTATGCAAGCAACAAACTTGGTTGACTACAGCAGTCTCTTCTGATTTCTTGATTTATTATCTTTTACTGCCATTTAGATAATCATGGTGTAGTATAGTATACATCAATTTCTAAGAAAGTCATTACTTGTCATAGGAGCTGGTCAGAAATGTTCTGATGAAAGTTTTTTTAAATGCAAGTCTGGTATTACAGTCAACAGTCAGTTTTCAGTTTTAATTCTAGAAGGAACAGGACAGCTTTTCCTAAGAAAAAACTTATGGAATGGGTTCCCACAAAGTGACTTTTGAAATAAAAGAGGCTCTATATATTTAACTGGTTTCTCATTGGAGGTATCTTTTGCAGTTTACCCAGCCACATCAGAGAAGTACAACCACTCCTTTGTTCTTTCATACCAGCTCCTGGAAGTCTGCGAAGCGAAGAACAGATTTATAGGGGTGCTGAAACTATTATTTGTTCAGCCAAAGGATGGATCTGGCAATGTCCACGACACCGAATAAATTCACCACCTGGAGAGTGCTGCCTTGAGGGTAAGCAAGGAGTGAGGCACTTGCCTCACATCAGGGAAGGGAGCAGAGGAAGACTGAATGGAAAATTGCAACTCAGTCACACTCTCGTTCACATCTTTTTTCGCACTGTGTTTCTACATCAGAAGAAAGCCCTAATTTCTGATGAGGATTAGGAAAATCCTAAGGAAATAATCAAATTTAGACATAATTTAGCTCACGAAATATTTATGTTTGAAAAAACCTGAAATGAGAAAACATAATGAAAAGTTTCCCTCTTCTTAACATGCAATTTGCAGCAAGAGGGAGGGAGGTTCCTACCAAAAATCTGGTGATTTTTATTTAATTTCCTATATTCCAAAACATGCATAAATTCAAGTACTTAATAAGCCTTCAGGTCCTCCCATATTCTAAAGATTCTGAAAAAAATCAGCAACAGCACAGAAATTGTTTTGAACAATGATAAACTACAGAATGTGGAAAGTATTATTTCAGCAGTCTTCTAACTTTGGATCCTGTAAAAACGAAACTTAAAAAATGTTCCAAATATTCCTCTAAAGATACGAAAGATTCTAGTTTAATCAAGCCAAATATTATTCATAAAGTGAAAGAAATACTAACATGATAAGTTGCCTTTCTTTATTTTTTTCCTGTGATGTGTACTGCATGGACTACCTGCAGAGAGAAATCTCTGAATGTGATTGGAATTAGAAGAGAATGCTTTGAGGTGAAGAAAAGGCTCAGTGCAGTCAGTTTCATTAATACAGCTTCATTAAGATGTTTTGCTTTCTTACAGTCATGTAGCCAAGAATTCACCACATAAGCAAAAAAAAAAAAAAAAAAAAGTTATTTGTCTAAATTTTGTAGAAATGAGGAGAAAGCAAGGGGTTTCTACCTGTATTCTCATTAGCAGGGTTTTTGTTTATTTGCTTGTTTGTTTTGGTTGGTTGGTTGGCTGTTTTTGTTGTTGTTGTTGTTGTTGTTGCTGTTGTTTGGTTGGTTGGTTGTTTTTTTTTATGCTAAAGAACACATCTTCCTAGACTGATGGAACCACTTCTCCCTCCCTTAGAACTGAATGTCTTCCTCTTGACAACTACAGCAGTTGCTTACAAGTCAAATTAATTTTGGGATACTCTTAGAAGTGTTTCTATCTTCTTTTAATGTTACTAACAGCTGGATGCAAGCATAGGATTAGCTTGATCAGCAAATCCAGGATGAAATCAGCTGGAATAGTAAGATCATAAGGATAATAACTTTTCAGAATAACTGAAAAATATGGTAAAATTTATCTGCCTTATTAGATTACACCTTGCAATTTCTTCCAGGGAGAGGAGAAGGAGCAAACCATTCAGCATTTCCTATGGTCCTCTTTCCTTAGCAGAAAGTACAATCTGTTTTCTTTCCCAGTATGGGAAACAAGTATTCATCTTCTCATTCAAAACAGAGTATTTCCAGGTTAATGCAATAAATGATGTCTGTATTATCTTTTAATTAATATGATTCATCCACCTGTCAAAACTGGTAAAAGGAAGAAAATTAAAATAGTTCTGTTTGTCAAATAGGGACGTACTTCGGACAGCCATCTATCCTCAGTCGGTTTTTGTGCAGTCTGCTCTTGCAACTTAATTTTACCCAGAGGTTCACCAAACATCTGTTTTGATCATTCAGCTAATTTCCCTCTCTTTTTCTGTGGCATTCCAGCCATCATGACATTTTAGACATCTCTATTCCAGATGATGCCAGTACTTCAAGTGTCTTGCCATGCACACATGCAGTTGGAGCTTTATACTGACAGAATGCTTTCTCACAGAACTTCACTCCTTTCTTCTAAAGCATCTCACTGACATATACGCAAATCTTAAAAAATCAGTGTTTTATGACTTAGGGATAAAATTTTTATTCAGTTCAATGACGCACTGGAATAACTTAACTATTTGTAGTGGGTTCACTTCTTAACAACAGCAACTGTCAAATCTGGTATGATCATGAATGGACAAAATCATGAATTAGACAAAAAAAATCCTATAGGACTTAAAGTCAATGCTATTATTGTTCTCTGGCAATATCTTACAGAAATAACAACCTGAAAATAACATATTTAATAATGTATTATTATTATTATGCTTGAGAGTAAGGACAAACAATAAACATGAAGATCCGTAAATGCCACCAAGTTTGGGTTATGCAAGATTATTTTGGATTGACTTTTAATCTTTCATTAACTGGCCATAGATATGTATTGTTTTTAATTTGTTCAGTATTATATAGCCTTTTTCTCAATCTTGTATTAGTTTTAAACTTAGACATAAGCTTAGGTAACATATAAGTAGAAATAGCATCAGTTAGAAAGGGCAACTAAAAAATGTTACAAGTGTCAAGACTATAAATCAACATATTCTCACTGAGTCTTCTCAAGTTACACCAAATTTTAGCATATTCTCCCCTATGGATGTGCCACACTATTCAAATTCAGGCATTTAACTCAGCTATATTAACTAGCTAGAGACCCAAGGTTGCTCTTACATGCAGCGGTGAGTTGAGTGAGTTTCCCCAACCAATGTTTTACAGTAGGAACGTATGAGTGAGATTCAGCTGTCTGTCTGCAGAAATATGCTTATTTACAGGCCCTTTATCAGGCATGTTTGAAGTCTGACAGACACCAACACCACTGTCTGGACTAGTACTGACTGTACAGGTCTACATTCAATCCAGAATCTGTTATCAACTTTATGTTTTGGGGAACTGATCCAATGACCACTAAATGTAAAGATAACATTTCCGTAACAATCTATGGATTTTGGATCTAGATACCTGGTTTAGCATGTAGTGATCTTATTTTTTCATTTATCACTGGAAATATTCTGGCAGTGAAATAAAAATAAAAGCTCCTCAAAGCACTTTCTACTTAATCTGTGTCCATAAAATAGTTAATTAAGTAAATATAATCTCTCTTTCCAAACACACATAATGATTTCTACTATTGTTGTAAGTTCTACTAATGTTTAAGAAAACAAAAGTGCCTCAAAACACTTTGAAGAAGTTTTAACTACTCTGTTCAAACAGAAGTGTGTGGAAACTTAATAGCATAATGAAATGCTAGTTGGAAGTACACCTGCATCTGGCTTGTAGTGAATGCCATGTTAAATTTTATTACAGTCAACATTTCAAAAAAGGAACCATGGCTTTTAAAGAGTACTTTAAGTTCCTGAACTTATTGCTCAGTTCTCTCTAAACAAACCCAAGCCACNCACAAAAAAAAAAAAAAAAAAAAAGAGGATTCTAAAATAAACTGCAAAGTGAGTTTGCATCTAAGAAAAGTCTGTTTATTTTTTCATTTATTTCTTTAATTTCTTTCATCTTCAGAAAAAAACATAGAACCCTTGAATTATTTACTTTGGAAAAGACCTCCAAGATTATCATAATACCTAATTTCAAATAAGATATTCCATAATGTATTAGTTTGTTTTAAAAATGCTTGTCAAGGTGTTGTGTATTAACTGAGAAACCTGCAAATAACTTTGACAATATATATATGTGTGCACTAAGCTATTACATTTTTTCCTATTCAGATAAGCAATTAATTGTATGAATGCATGAGCTATTATGATGATATCTGTAAGACTGTGTGGAAACATGTTTTTATTTGCAGCCAAAAGTAGAAGCACTGTGAGAAGAATTATTTGAATTACAAAACTACTGTATTAGCATATTAATTTGTTTTTTTTTCCTCCTGAAAGTCATTATCTGAAGAATAACAAATCATTTATAAAAAAAGGCAACTAAGAAGTGAAATTTAGAGTAGAAGCTGTGTAATTTAATATAATTTGTGCATTCAGTCTTGGATTTCATAAAAGAAATGCGAAAGAGTTGTTCATTATTCTTGTCTTTAGAGTTCAAAACCAAATCATCCTTTACTACCAGCTAAGGTGAACCAATGGTGTAAATCAAACCTCATTGCCTAGTTTCCAGCCAAGTAACATATTCTGTGTTTCAATAGTCAGAGATATATTTGTATTGCTATAGGTACTTGCCATAAAACTTACTGGCCCAAGTTGTTAAAGCAAAAAGTGCTATAAAGTCTTTTTCTGACTTAAGCCGAAACACACACACACATATTCAGAATTTCAGTACTACACATCTGAACAGGTTTTCCTACATCAAACAGAATTTTTTTTATCTTTAGTTACTGTATCTATAATATGCCATTACCTTGGTACTCATTTCCCCTGACTTAATCCAAAAGGCCAGGGAAACTAAGCCTGATCGAATTCAGTAAGCCTGTTTACCTCAATTTATAGTGAGAAAAATGTTTTTTTCTGCCACTCTCTCTTCCCCACACAATTCCTCTGCTTGAATTAACAGGTGTTTTATCAAGCTATATGGACCTACTCTTTAATTCTGCAGGCAAGAGCATCATCTGAACCAGGAACACGTTAAACTTTTGAACAATTACTAGTGGATATATGTTGACTTTTCAAATTGAATTAATTAAATTTAAAACGTATATTTAAAAACATTATAAAAATCACCTGCTAGAAGAAAAAGGAAAAGAATTTATGTAAAGCACTGATGACTTTCTTATTTTATGATATTCTAAACCTTGCAGACTTGCAATTTTGAAGACTGTTGTTGCTATTATTGCTCTTTCCTACCTAACTTGTCATCTTCACTACTATCAGCTAAATACAAACCCACACAGTTGACATTTATCTCTGTCTTCCCATTAGAACTAAGAGAGGGAGAGTTAAATGTCTAATGTGTTTTGCAGAGCTCACCACGACTGATATCAGGAAAGAACCATGCCAACTGAAAAAGGAACAACAGATAGCCAAGTATGCAATGTTGAATTTCTCATTAAAATAACAGGAAATTTTTTTCTTTTTCCTCTGAGACAATAATTAGCGAATTGTGCTTTATATGATGTCACATATACTTCATATCCTTAATTCACTCCTCCTATCTTTTTTGTGTGTGTGTGTGTGTGTGTCAATCAGAGGGAATAGTAATTCTTTTCATTTGCTCAGGCATTCTTCTTCACTATTTTTAACAGATGTAAGTTGATCTTCTTAGACTTTTGAAATGCAACTGTTTCTATTAGATCTGTGAATGATAACAAGGATTTATAGAGCTTCATGTAACAAGCAGGAGCATCACAGAAGGGTAGTAATAAGCGTTAGAAGAAACAGTCATTTAATGTAAGGATATAGTGAGAAAATGCCAACATTATTATGCCAGACATACCACAGTCACATTCAGTATCTTGTGTTAAAATACAGGAAATCTACCTTTTGAATCATATACTTTATGAATTCAGAGACTGTTCACTATCAGCATTCAGAATTACTAATTTGTAAAAATCAAAATATTGTAGTGTTAAAAGTATTGCAAGACAAAAATAAAGAGAGGATAGTACTCAATTTGTAAACTTCTTACTTACCTTCTCTGCTGATTGGGCTGTACCAAAAAAGATTGGAATAAAAGCTAACCAAATTATGCAGGTTGTGTACATAGTAAATCCAATGGGTTTTGCTTCATTGAAGGTCTCTGGAACCCCTCTTGTTTTAATAGCATAAACAGTGCATGTGACCATCAAGAGAATACTATATCCAAGGGAACAAATGAGAGAAAGATCTGAAATGTCACACTTGAGAACTCCCCTGGCATTTTCTGGTTCAAGTGTCCTCTGCTCTCCATAGTCTACTATGGTATGTGGTGGATCAATAGCAAACCAGATGAAGACTCCAATAAGCTGCAAGGATATGAGGCTGAAAGTGATTACCAGCTGGGAAGCTGGACTAATAAATTTGGGAGCTGTGACTGATTTTTTACCCTGTTCAAATATTCTGTGAATTCTGTTTGTTTTGGTAAGCAAAGCAGCATAGCTGAAACACATGCCAAGTCCTAGAAAGATCCTCCGAAATGAGCAGATCACTGTATCAGGAGTTGCAATCATTAAAAAAGTAATGGAGTAACAGAGAAAAATCCCAGTCAAGAGCACGTAACTGAGCTCCCGTCCAGAGGCCCTGACAATTGGTGTATCATTGTACCGGACAAATGTCACAATGACAAAGGTGGTGGCAATTATACCAAGGATAGCTATGAAGACGGGCACAATGGCCCATGGTGAATGCCACTCCAGTTTGATTATAGGGATAAGCTGGCAATCTGTACGGTTAGCATTCGGTCTCTTATTGATCGGGCACAGTTCACAGTTGAATTCATCCACCTGGTAGTGGTACCCTTCACAGCGTTCGCAGTGCCAGCAGCAGGGCACCCCCTTCACGGTTTTCTTTCTTTCCCCAGCTTTACAGGGTAGGCTGCAGACAGATGCCGGGTGAGTGTGTTCTCTATTAGCCCACTGCATGTCTTCTACCTGTGGGTATAAAAAATTAATGAGCCTTCTATTTTCCACCATTTATAATATCCTAATCCTAGCCACAGGTTTGTCATAAATCACTACATGCTGACGGTACAAATACAGTTTACCATAATAAGAAACCTGCTTCTTTTCCTTGTATTGACTTTATGAAAGTGTTAAATGATTGCATCCAATAAATCATTCATGCCACAGGCTTGATGAGTGTCATTAGTTTCTATTTACCTCTTTACTGCTGACCAAATTGACATCTGTAAGGATATTTATTGACTCCAGGCTAGTTTAAAAGCAAAAAGCCCTGTACACAGCACTTTAAAAGTTAATCATATGCAAATATAAATACCACTAGTTCTCAAACATTTAATTACAAAATAAGGTTATGTGAGTTTCAAATAAGTTTCTAGTACAGTGAAGAAATAAACTGAAATCTCCTTGCACTAACTCTGGCAGAACAAACACTGCCAGAAAAAAAGGTCCATGTACAGATGGAATGCCACATCTTCCAAGAATGTGGGTATTTTATACATTTTCTCTTTCTAAGTTTTGAAATTCAAAAGGGAGTTTTGTTTTCATTTCTAGAAGATAAAAATGAGCATATAATGCTTTCAGAATAATAATGGAAAAAGATGTCATGGCTACACTGATTTAAAAATTCCAAGGTTCTTTTTGTAGTACTAAACAGATGCACACAGTGCAGTCTTGCTTTGGAAATCTCAGATTTCTCCACAGCAGAGCATTAACAAAATAAATGTATTTTTCATCTCCTTATCTATTCTTCCTGCATGCCCCCAAATAAATTCTGTATAGGAAATTAATGGATTTAATACATCTCTGGCTTAAAATTATCACTCAGTTTGGTCCCAGCTCTCCTTAACCAACCCGTAGTAACACTGTGTTCTGCAAGAGGTCACACTGAACCAGAGCAGTTTGCAGAGCAAAGAATTGCTTATAGGCACCAGATTCACTCTGCCTTGCTCCCATGATCCACCTTTTATTCCTTTGTTAGGTGGTAAGTACTCAAGGATGAAAGACTTACCTTGTTCTTCCCTATTAAGTACTTAGCACTTTTATTCAATTTAGAGGTTTTATTTATAAGTGAAACAGCAGTAACAAAACTTCACGTGTCAGGAATGTTTTCAGTTCCTTCTGGAGGAGGACAGAATGGGGACAGCTTATCAAGAGGGATAATTTTGGCCTTAAAGGTTTATTTTTTCCAGCATTTTTTCAACAGATTTGAGAGAAAATCACAATATAACATTGCTGGCCTCATTTGCCTTCCTCAAAGAGTCAGAGCACTGGTCACAGTACCATGTGGGGTGAATAAAACAGAAGCAAGCAGCCAGGCTCTTTCTCTCCTCTGTCCCCTTTTCTGCACGGTGCAGGACTTGGCTATTATTCAACACTCAAAGGGGCAAACAAGGGACCACATTGTAATGAGGAGAAACATCTTCATATTGCCAACTCAGTGAATCCCCTGACTGATATAAAGATATCAGAGTGTTTGGGATCAGTCCTGAACCTACAGAATTTAACCATATTTTATATCTAGGACTGATAATTACATGAAAATCATCATCCACTGATTATCTAAAAAGAAATCATTTATGTAATTAGCTTCCTAAAAACCATAAGAATAATCTAATGGCATGAAACAGCTTTGTTAGAGCCCTAGTAGAGCACTTGACACTTCTTTAAGAAAACATTCACCTCTGTTACTGTCTCTGGATTTTAATCACTGAAATTTTCAAGGCCTGCATAACCCTTAGTGTTTCATCTACTAGACAGGAGAGAAAACATGTTATGATGAAATCTATATGATAGCAAATACATACTCTCCTTCACAGAGTTGTTAGGAGACTAAATACATGAAAGCTTGTGATTTAGTCAGATACTATGATAATGGGGCAATATGAGGCCACAGTTGTGTGGATAAGTTTGGGACGACTCAAAAAAGAATAGTACTGCATATTTGCCAGATTATGGCACACAGTACAGAATCAGCGGGATAATACACAGCACATGATTCAGAGTAAAGTTAGAGTGGCATGGACAGACAATATCTAAGCTGGTAGAAAGTCTGGCAGGATTAAGCTAAGGTGTCCAATTTTTTCACACATTTGAACTCAGAAAGTGAGTTTATACCTGATCAACATTTAATACCATGAGGCTACAGTGTTTCCTATCTGGCATTAAACATCCTAAAGCCACATTTACTGTATTGTGAATCCACAGCTTAGTAAGTACACAGAATTCCACTGTGTCTTTCAGAGTTTCTATCCTAATAAAAGCAAAAAAAAAAAATTATTCTATAGCTACTTGTCATTTCATACACTTTTGTCTTGATTGTGCTTTAATTAACTAGAAACACACTTAAAAACTCTGGCTGGCAACACATTAGAGTGCCTAAGGTTCCAGTGGCAATAACTGAAAATAAATTCCTGTCTCAGAAGGTCAATGGTAAAGATTCATATTGTGTTTCTTTATTCAAGTACATCCGACACATAAGCTACAGAAAAGATAGTTTCCAGCTTGTCAGTACAGGTTTATAAATGTTGAAAAAGTTACCAGCCTAACAAATCTGACTTTTTTTTTAAATGAATTATGAATATAAACACTATTAGCTGTTAGAGATGGAAAAATTCAAAGAAGAATTGGCTCTCAAAGCATAAAAAAATTCTAAATCAGTGTAGAGAATAATCAGAAGGAACGGCAGGTGCATTTTACAAGGTGTACAAGTCATGTCTTAAAAACAGTCTTGTCTGAATAATTTTTTTTTTAGGCAAAACCTGTAGTGGCTTTTAGGCTGACCTACATTTCTGAAAATGCTCTTAACAAAAATGTTATGAGTTCTTGCTCATGAGTTTTTTTATTCCATTTTCAAAGAAAGAGAAGATACTATCCCAGAAACATTGACTAGTGTTTGAAATTGGAGATCCCCTTTAAGATATTTGCAGATCTTAGAAAATTTTGGCAGTGTAGGATTTTAACTCTGGAAGTAGGTACAAAGATGTAATCCCCCCTTCATCCCACTTCATGAGGTCCTCCCATGAACCCAAGCATCATGGTAAATCAGATTATAGCTACATTAACAAGGAAAGTGACATAGTTAGAGCCAATCTGTGAAGCACAGGTGTTGGCTCTGAGGACTTAATGTTCATTTTGGTCAGTATTTGAAATTAGTGACTGGGAAGGTATTATTGGACTAATTCTGGTGTGGTTCAGTGAACTGAACCCCCAGTAATGGTTAAGGAAGATAAGATGTCCTTCTGGAGAGCATCTTCTGTTTTCATTTCAGCCAAAAGCAATCCAGTTCATGTAGCCTGAGACGCACTCCACGATATGAGCAAGTGTGTTAAGTGGGAATAATCAGCAGATTCATTTCAAAAGCAGACTCTTGACTGAAACCAAAATGCTAATGTGTATACACCCTCAGACTGCTACGTAGACACTACTGTGACAGAGGCAGAGTAAAGGGCAGGGGAAGCTATAACAGAGTGAGCACTGCTTGCTTTTATTACATCTGAACAGGTCTGCTCAGGGTTTCTGTATATGCAGAAATTAAAGACTGAAAAGTCATGCTACTTCTGGTTGTCTGGTTCATTCCCAGCTATCCATAACCTGCAGCACTCCTTGCCTGTAATGTATTTGAACTGTTGTTTTGCATAATATGAATTTAATAAGGAAATCCAGTACAAGGTGTAATTACAGCAAAACTCTTAAAGCTGTATCCATTTTTCTAGTCATTGAATGTATATGCCAAGGACCTGGCTTTTCAAACCTGTGCAGAAGATTCACTCATATTATTATTTTTCTATCCGTAGGTTATAGAACTATTGATCCCACTTCTTCTCTGAGATTAACTTTAGACAATAAATTATAGTAGAAGCTGTTAAGATACAAGAAAGAGGAGGATCATTGGAGACATTTAGGAACATACAGCCAGGTACATTGTATAATTTTCAGAACTGCTGAATACCTGTAATTTCCATCAAATTCAAAGGGAGTTTCTAGTTGCTCAGCCTCCTTTGAAAATCAGATTTTTTTTTAATATAAATATAAACACTTAGTAGTGGAACTTTCAAAAGTGCCAAGGGGAACTTGTTCAGCCCAGTTAATTAATGTAAATGGGAGCTATGTGCCTCGTCTGTTTAAATGCTTTTGAAAATCCCACTACACTTCCATTTGCAGTTTTCACCACCTAAATACTTCAGAAAACCTGCCCCAAAGTGATCTAGAAGTTTAAATGTTACAACACTAATTTCAGAGGAGCTTAACTTTAGGTACACAAAGAAGACAAGGCAANTATGAAAGAGTTCTGCAGCTCTTCAGCCCTTACTGATCAAAATCTTTGGGTCTTCAGCAGTCTTTATGCTGCTCAGCTCCTGCTAGGGCTGTGTGATTCTCAGATCTTTAAGTAGCCTTGGGTAAACTTGGATTCTAGAAGACTTATTTTTGTCACCTTCATTTTCATGTGACATCTGCTAGCTGGTTTTCATTACAGTGTGAAATATGACAAAGCTAAGTTCAGCGTAAAATACATCTGAATTCATCATGTAGAGAGACTGGGTTGGCTAGCTCTGTATTTATTATTAATAATTGTTTAAACATTATTATTAATTTTATTTGAATAGCTCCTCTGAATTTGGAAAGTGTCTGATAGATTGATGCTTTATCGTGGAGTACCTCACTTTGGCCTACTATGAGGTTCTGTTTTCTACTATTCCAATATTTACTGAAGTGAAAACATCAGAGTGTGACAGCATGTCTGTAAGACACATACTAATTTTCTACAAAATGCATCATGATGTAGAAAGAGAATGGCTTCATTGCTATTTAAATACACATAAAAATAATCCCTATATGAGATATCTGCCTGATGGAGTCGCAATTTGCTTTAATTTGCAGCACTAAGGTTCGCAGCTCACTAAACCATCAAAACACAGAAGAAATGTCATTTCATATCAAAACTGAGTAAACATCTCTATCCTTCATGCACAAGTATAATTTTCTCTAATATTTTACAAAAAAGCTAAAAATTAATGATTCAACATGAGATTTACCTGACACTGTACAAGAAACACATTCACATTCCTTGCACCTATGTTCCTCCAATAATCAAGTAACTCATTCATTTAGCAATGCCCTCAGCAACCAAGGGGACTGACCAAAAATGTTACTAATAGGTCATATACAATTTCTGAACCATTTATGTATACAAAACACTGTTTTCCATTCTTAATGATCATGGAAAAAATGATCACTTACATAATTCAGCAATGGATGATAATACTTGGACAAACTTCAGAGACTTTTTATCAAGGACTTAGCTGGATAGCATTTTAATGTTTTGGATTGTGTTGTATTATTAATTGCAGGAATTTCCAGTTTTGAATCCTTAGTGCTAGAAATTTATTTTAAAAAATGAAAAATATATGTTTAAGAATATTATTTTAATGAATAGAATTATACAAGATCTGGACAGAGAAATGCAAATAATGCATTCTGCCAGAATTGTGGGAGCAGGCTAACATCTTATTTGGCAGTCAGTTACCCAAGACGTTCAGAAGCATCAAGCTCTCACATACCACTTCATATGGCTTTTAATGCATACTCAGATTCTCAGTTATAAAAATGACAAAGAACTGAAATATTACCTGCAGGTGTTACTAAAAGTTGCACTTATTCATGTCTCAAGTTCCTGGAACTACTTCTCTTCTGACAAAAATATTTATCAGAGGAGCATAGCAAGTGAATGAATTACAGTAATTTAGTCTAATATTTAGCTTTTTGAATTGTCTAATGCATCTACTCTCACAGTAGAAGTTCAAGTCTCTAATGTACCTTGTCCAATCAAGTCATCTGAACCATCACACACCAAAATTAAACTGAAACTGGTTCAACTAAAGTGAATTCATTATGAGCCTTAATATAATGATCATTGCATTCCGTCTGCCAGCTAGATTTTATCCCTGTAGAGAAAAGCTGGGTATACTTACAGACTAAACTTACAAATATTTAAGCAGGCATGTACAGAAGGGANAAAAAAAAAAACAGAACAAAACAAAACAGCGAATCCATATTGTCTATGACAGTATCAAAACACTATCATTAACAAATTTGCCATAAGACCTCAGAATTATTTACCTCACTTACCACATACAGATGTTTTCCTAACAACTGAGATGACTTTTTCTGCCTTTTTTGAGGCACAGACGTTCCTAAATGTTTGCAAAGAACTTGGGATCATATCTTTGGTTTTACCACAAACCAGCTGAAAATTGGTTTTAGTTGAATGTCAGACATGTTTGAAGAAGGGTCAAGAAGCTTAATCATATGCAATGACTGTGAAAGGACCAGGAAGGAAGGCAATATTTATACTATTTGAAAGCAGTGCTACGGAATGATTACACAGCTTTGGTTTCTAATGCCATTTGCTTAGAGTTAGCTGATAATAGCTTTGATACAACCTGACTTCCTTGGTCACCTTGGGCAAATTATTTAACCTGCCTGAACCTCAAATTTGCAGTTGGCTGGAGGGAAGCTGTCATGCAGACAAGAGCAGTGGAGACACTTAAGTTTAGAATGTGGACAAAATGTTTAAGTAGGGATGATTTATTTTCTGAATCTCAGTGATGCCAGGTAGTAAACTGATCTCCATTTCTCAGGTCTGGAAGGGCTTTTGCCCAGCAAGTTCCTATATTTTAGAAATCATGATTAAAACATTTCTTACTTTTAAAAATGAGCAATATTTTTCAAAGAATTTATACCAGAAACATTATAACAATTCTGTTTCCTCAGCGTGCCAGAATCTTTCTTGTCATTTCTAGCTTCCCAGAAATACAGTATCCCCAGTATCCCCACTCTCTGGAATTACCAAAGCTAAGAGAATGCATTATTAATGTTCTGGCCACATTAACAAGTTATTCTCAGCTAAGGCAAAAAAAAAAAAAAAAAAAAATC
>VXAL01009628.1:108182-120911 GCA_013399475.1 Chauna torquata | reverse complement strand
AAAAAAGTGGTTGGGGATTTATCAGGATGAAAAGTCCTGAATAAATATTAGATGAATATCCCAAAGAAATGAAATTAATACTGCTGTGAGATGAAGAGAAATTGAAGGAAAGCAAACAGAAAAAATAATCACTGTAATGTACTACTAACTGTTGGTTATTCACTTTCAACATCTCAAAAGCACTGAATGTCTCATTCGTTCACTATTTAACAATTTTTAATTTAGTAGTAGACTTCCATTATGTAACACAAATGCACAATAATTAAATGTCATTTGACCCACCGTTTTTGCTTTTGAGTATGAGTATTTTACTTCTAGGTTTAAAGGCCGGCTTAGTCTTCAAATTATAATACATATATAAATTTCTGTGTGGGAGAGGAGAAAGATGGAAGGAAATGTGGAATAAACATGCTGATACTCCATGTTTCACACTGGTACCTCACAAAGCAATTCACTGCAGATTTGTTGCCAGCTGTTCATAATCCATACTACCTGCTATGTCTAGTAGCTGTTTGTGCTAAAAGTCATACCATTAGCTGGTACAATGGATATAGCTCTGAAGTCCTACATATGAATGCAAAGCTCTCCAGGAATACATGTAAAAGGTCCTCATTTTATATCATTCTGTCATTGCACACTTGCTTTTATTGTGTAAGGAAAAAGAATATTATTTTAAAACAAAAGTGATTCATTGTATTTGTCATGTGTGGCAAGGCCTCCTTTCTGTTTTCTGAAATAAACAAGAATGCTTTGCATTCCTGTTGGCTGCGACAAAAACAGTTCATTCTGACCTTAATAATTCTTACACAGGATGATCACAGAAAAGAACTATGAAATATCTACCATCCACTCAAGAAACCTGTGGCAAATTCACGGCCAAGCGTGTAACTGCAACCCGATGCTTTATTTGAGAAACCTGACTTTCATTCATCCTGACAAGGTGGGAATAATCCCTATTCATCCTAACTCTCAAGCAGAGGTTGTTTCATTGGCAATCTGGTATCTCTCTAATGAAGAACAAACAGCTATCCAAGTTCAGGATATTTCTTTAGCAGCTTTTTTTTTCCATTTCCTTTTTTTCTCTAGAGAGTCAGTCAAGATGTCTGTTTCATTGAAAACAAAACAAAACAAAACAAAAAAAACACAAACAAAATGAAAGAAACAAATGAAAAAACTATTAGGACCAACAAAGAAAAAAGCTTCAGAAGGAAAACAAGTTGTCACTCTTCCTGGGTTCTTCTAAGGGTCTTGAATTTTGAATCCAAGTGCTGTTTTGATTTTCAGTCACTTTTACAAGCACATCTCAAAATCATTAAATGCTTTTTCAGCTTCTGCATTCAGCTTATTTTTTTCCCCCCAAAGTAATTTTTTTAATGCATAATACAATATGCCACCTTTCAAAATCATAAAATCCCATTTTTATTCCATGTTTCAGGTACTTTGCTAGCTGATTCACAGTTTGCATCCACTGTAGCCCACTGTTGACTGATCTCTTCAGTCCAGCATTTGTCCTTAGTGACTACAATTTTCATATCGAACTCAGACTGACAGTAAAGAAGAACAAATCCTGAGTCATACTTATTGACCAGTGCTAAGACCAGGACTAGCTTTGTAAAACCTAAGTACCCTTCTAAAAATCATGATAGTCTGTTTCTACTTGACTTTCAGCCCTGTACAAAATAAAGGAAGACAGCAGTATAATTCTGAGAAGAATAAAAGAACCCAAAACATTTTTGCTTGTCTCAGTGACTCTTATTTTTAACCCAACATCAACAATTTTCAGGCAGATATTGCCCTATTACATATGGACAGAAGAATACCCTGCAGGCAGTATGTCGTATTTTGTTTACAGTTATAATCATATATAGCACTAAGTACTCCTGTTGTGTATTTCACTGCAGTATGTTCTTTTGTTAGACACAGGGATTAGGTTCAGCAATTAAAAAAAAAAAATCTATAAATTATATAATAGTTACCACAGGAAAAAAGAGGCTCTCTGGCTTCTTTAATGAAATACAGTGGCCTACAGCAAAGCTTGAAACTTGTTTGCTTCAGTTAAAGAAAATATCATAAGCTTCTTGAATCATTTTCTGTTACCATGTCACAAGAAAGGGAACTAATGCATATTGAATCTGTTACTTCTAAAAAGAATTGACTAACATCAGTGTTGATAGTTTCCTTTAGGAATAGATACATAATTTACAAGAGTCCTAGAAAAGAAGAGAAAGCCAATACTGATTTAGATCCTGTGATGTAGCTGCCTGAAGGGAAGCTCATTCTCGATGTGGGGTTCCCAGTTTTTACTAGTTTACCAAACACTGTGCTTAAGGCTGATTATGATTATGGCTGTCTCTCTAATAGTTCATCACATCAGTGTAATTTTAATTTATGGATTTCTTAGTTATAAATCAAGACCATCACAGAAAAATGACTGCCCCGAGTCATTTATATCCTCAGTGCATACACTCCATAAATCTGAGAGCTTATGCATCCTATTATTTCTAAGAGGAAGTTAAAAATTTGTTATTATAAAATTTCTTTTTTCTTCATCTGAACATCAGTGTTTTGATATGCATTTTTTTTTTCCTGAAGGACTAAGATAACATAAATAGATCTCTACTCAAGCTTTTTAACTGCTTCAGCTAAATACGCGATTGTGAAAGCATCAATAATCTTGTCTGACTCATCAATCAAAAAATGACTAACTTGGAAGAATGTATATTTGTATCTACATATATTTTCCAATAAGGTTCTTTCAATACAGGTTTTGATAGACCAAAATAATGTATAAGTTTGAAACGAAATTTGAGAATGCTTTAACATATTTAAAAGGTCTTCTTTGAAAAGATAAAATATTACATTCTAAAATTCTTAAGCATTTCAACTTTTCTTTTTCAAATTGGCTTTTAGATTTCAAAACAGAACATTTTTAAAGAGAAAAAAATCTCTCAAAAATGAACCATAAAAAATCTGAATGGGTTGCTAAGTCATAAAGGAAACTGAGAAACTTCTTATTAAAATTTTAGGACTGGAACAATTTCCATTTACTGTCACTGAAAAAAAGCCATCAGCCAACACCTCTTTCTAGCCCTCATTACAACATGCGCAATACAGAACACAGTTTATAAGAGGGAATTCATTATTAGTCATACAAGGAAGTTGATTTCAAATCATAAGTGCTAGGAAAAGCAAGCTTGTTTTTAACTTTCCTCCTACAGAGATTACATGGTTGAGAGCTCAAATTTGCTAAACGCACTTTTGTAGGGAACTTTTTCATATGACCTGGTATGCAAAATAGTGTTGCAATATAAATAAAACATAACTTTTGTAGAAACAACTGTCTTTTCCTGTTTTTTTTTAATTATTTTTTATTATTCATTATGAAAAGCAGAATATTTTGGAAGAGAAAGGATTATAACTATCAAAGTTGCCTGAAAATGTTATCTTTTTCTACTGATAAAGAAAAGAAAATAAGGAAAGCAAACAACCAAAAATCCTGGCAGTTAAATATAGTCAATGATCAGAAGTTCTAAAGCAATGATTTTTTCCATCAGTCATACGAAAAAACTTCTAGGGTCTGGTTATTTACAGTACATTAAGAACATTTAAAGTTGGGCAACCTTTGAGAGGAAAAGGACTTTAAACGGGGTATAAATTTACATTGCCAGAATCATGTAAAGTGATAATTATATAAAAGACGACCAGTTTCTTTGAGACTGTAGTTTGATGATTCTAAATATCTGCCCTCAAAGTTTCCTTGCATGTGTCAAAGATTAAGATAGTTTATTCAAACTCAAGAATTATGTAAATGTTCAAATTTTTGAAGATCATGATTCTTTTTAAGTTTAACTTTTATTGTCACACGTATGTTTGTTTTGTAAGGGTTACAGGAGCAGTGCTGATCAGTAACCATGAAGTTCCTCTATCTGGAAACTATAGCTGCTTCAGAGGAAATCTGAAAGATCAGTCTGCCCAAAGGAGAGCATTAATGTTACTAAGGACTACAAGGAGAAACCAGGATCCTAGCTAGAACAGTCTACACAGCTAGTGAAGTCTGCTGACAAAGAGCCCCTTAGGAGCAAGATACAGAATCTTTATCTAGCCAGGGCTGGCACTTTCTGCCCAAAGGGGAAGCCAGCATTGCATCAGATTTTGCTCCAGAACAAGTCTGAAGCTTGACCACAAGGACTCTGAAGAGTCAGTGAAAACTCTGAGGAACCAGAGACACCAGCAGAGAAACCCTGACAGCTGGGTTCAGAGACTGGACCAGGGTTCACTACAAGGTGACGAGCCATAGCCCATATGACAGAGACCTGCAGTCAAGGCTCAACAGACAGAATATGACAGAGTACCCTAACAGAAAGTAAAACAGATAGGAAAAAAAACCACACAGAAAGAGAAAAAGGAAACCTTTGACTCAACAATTTAGGCGCAAGACACGTTCTAATCTTAGGTTCTAATCTTAGTTCAAAAGGTTAAACTAGTGCAAACTTAATATTTTCATGATTTATTTTTCTGTCATAGAAAATAAATAAATGAATAGAAGCTATAAGTTTTCTGAGACACAGTACCAGCTATATAGACCAACAGAATCATAAATAGTCACAGCTTACTGCATGTTACTACACAATTTGAAGTAGAAATGTCCGTAAAAACAGGAGTAGAAGTATCTATAGAGAATATCTAGCTAACACAGAGATTTATTAAAAATCAGTTACTTGTGTCTTCATTAAGAGGAAACTGCAGGAGAAAGAAGGAAACAGTGGGAAAAGTATTACATTTAAGAAATATCTTTACAGAACAGCAGGGTAAAAAGTGCTCTGCCATTGTAATACTGCTTTGCCTTCAACAAATATTGAAGTTTTCACCAAAACTACTTAAAATGTCCACTATGTTCCCTTTGATCCGTTGGCAAGCAAAGGCACTACCTAATTTGCAATATGATGATTTGGAGTATTGACAATCACAAATATTACTTGGTCTCAGTACACTTTGTCTAGTGAGATGAGGCAGTAGGATTGCCGCAGCAGATCATTATGTGGCATAAGTATCATTGAAACATGCTAAATAAGTTCAGTGAATACAGAAACAGAGGGAAACAAACTGCATCACCCATATTATGACTTCCTTCTTCATACCAGTACCTGCAGACACCGACAGTGACTGGCATCCAGAATCTCAAGCCCTGACAAACCATAAGATATAAAGCCCAGTCTTCCCTTTAGAGGTCCTCTAAGATAAAGATAAGTTCAGAAACAGGTGAAAGGTAGCGGGGGGAAACATCTCATTGCTGAGTCCTGCTGCACAGGGGGCACGGAGGAGCACTGTGTGAACACTGGCACCCTGGGCCAGGTGAGCATGGGGTGGTGGGGCGAGAAGCTGGGAGCTGGAACACCAGCTGCAGGGTGTTGTGCCAGCCCTTTCACATCTCTACACTCCACAAGCTAGACAGCTCATCTGTGAATACAGACACAACAGTTATGTCCAGCAGGTGATCTCATGGAGATGAAAAAAAAAACAGACAAAAGAAGAGAGCCACAGGAACATCCTAATACATCCATTCTCAATGAGAGTTAACAAGGGCTGTCCTTAGATAAAACCTTTCCTGCCAGCTTTGTGGTCAATGTTCTTAGCATGGTGTGGTTTCAGTAGCTTGAGTAGAAGCCAGTCTACTGGTGTTTCAGAGAACTCCCTGCAGTACACATATATCAGGCAGAAATAATGGGACCAAAAAGCAACATATTTTATGAAAAATTTAGCAGTCTAGGTGGGGATAGAAAAGGGCAGATTGGAAAGGAATTAAAATTGAAACAAATTCTAAGGTAGCTCTTAGCTACTGCTATGTATCTGCTATGTTAGTACTAATATGTGCAAAATATGTGTACCAGTTTTTCAGCTTATTTATAAACACTATAGCTTTTCAGAAAACTATAGCAATTATGAAGATCATGAATGTGTGCTGTAATAATTATGATAAGGGTTTAACTCTAATACTTTCCAGAAATTGCTATTTAGTATTAATTTTTAAACTTGTTTAAAACCTTTTTTTTTTTTCTTTCATGCCTTTGAACAGACAGATATCAGGTTACTGCAGGGAGATAACACTGCCACGCAATCTGCTATATGCAGTTTCTGTTGGTAGGGTTGGTGGGTTTTTTGTTTGTTTGTTTTTTCCTATTTGGGAATAAGAATTAAATAAATGAGTCCTTCCCAAGTAGTTACAGATATTAAATAGTAGATGTGGTAAAGTGGTTTAACAGCCTTGCCTGAAAATGGAGAGCTATAACATGCATTATTGTTGGTAGCACTCAGATAATTATTGCAAAGTAGTTTCAACAGGAGAATCATTTGTAAATATTTACTACACTGTCTTTGCTACACTTCATCAGGAACCTTTTACATGGAAAACCAGAGCTGTTAGAAACCTGTTCTTTGTGGTTTGATTGAAATCACTAAATAAACTCCCCTTGGTAAATCCAGTCATCAGTTCACACTGTTGCCTTTCTCACTAGCCTTTAGCAAAACAGCACTTAGTATTTCAAATTTGCAGAGTTAAGGTGAACCCTGTAAATCAATGAAAGGAGTTAGCTTCATTTTGCTGTTCTCATGACTGTAGCTTTCCTGGCCCCCAAAACTTCTCAAGTTACAGTCATGGCTTGATACCTAGCTGTCATTCAAATATTCTTACATATAATCTCTGAACCTTATTGGGATGGTGATTTTCAAAACAAATATAATTCATTGTATATGTGGGGCTCAGCTACCACAAAACTTGCAGAACATATTAAAGCAGCAATTAGAGACACCTCCCAAGGATAGATAATTTTGTTTCCTCTGTTATTAAGTAATAAGAGACTATACTAATCCTAGTCAACTATATAGAAAAATTCCAAATTCTCCCTTTGTATTCAAGAAATATTTTTATTGCAGTAGTTCATCATCTCAGTGTTTCAACCAAATCAGAAGTGGTTAGACAGTCCAAACTTCTCTTTTATTATGTACGTTTTCATCCCTTTATATCCTGTCTATATTTGAAAGACCCAAACAATATATATGTGTGAATCACTTTGTCTTACACCTTCTTTTGAAGGATGAGTTACTATTTCACTGCCTAACTTCATAGTCAGGCCAAGGAATATCAGATATATAATGATTCTAAAATATCATTTAAAGCAGCAGGTGAATACACAACCCAACCTACTTGAAAACATAAAGAAATGGGTTCAGGTTTTTTGTATTTTTTTTTGCTGTCTTCTCAAAAAGAAAATGGAAGAATTTTTCTCTGCCGACCAATACAAATTCTCAACATTTCTGAAGTGTAATAATGTAATATTCAAATGTTTGCATTTCTCCAATGTCAGCATCATAATTAAACTGCTACTTACATTTAGATGAAGTTGGTTGGTCCAATGACCAATTACTTTGTATTCTGTACTCTTGTTGGTGATTTGATACTGAAAAATATCATAGCGTCCAGGAGCATCTCCATTTTCATTGAAGATAACAGGTGTTCCGGCACTCCCTGAAAAATATTAGAAAGCAATTAGGATAAATACCTTTATAGTAATTTTCCAGAAAATATATTCTGGTGGAAAAATACTAATTTGAGACAGTTGATCACACTGACCAGGTTCTTCTTAATGCAATTTTAATATGGTAATATATCCAAACACCTCACAAAAAAAAGAAAATGTGTGATTTTTTTTTTTATTTTAATATTTTTTTGTGCTACACAATGTCAAAAAACTGTGAAAAAAAAAAACAGAAGTGGAGAAATTCCTTTTGACTTGCAGAAGGGCACAATTTCACTTTAGGATGTGAATACAGTGCAGTAGGCACAAATAGCAATCTTGTAATGAACTCCTTAAACAATTTCCATGTTAAGTATGGAAATAAAATGGATATCATCAACCTAAGAGCCAACGCTCACAAAAGACCTTGAGGAACAAGTGTCTAAATCTGGTCACTGTCAATGTGATCAGTTTCTAACATTGACTACCTGTGTAAAAGTGTTTTATCAAAATAAATTAAGGATAGCAGCTGTGTTTGTTGCTCTCCTCTATACACGACACTGTCAGACAGAAATGTCCATTGCTGAAGCTGTCGAAAGTTATAAATCGACTCTTTGTTCTTACTTCGATCAACAAAATGTTCCAAGATTGAAAACTACTTGTCTACCTTGGCAACCAGGCCAGCCAAATTAGAACACGTTTTGATGAATTCCCTCAAGGTGACATTACCTTCAAGGATCTGCACTCCTACAGAGACTGCAAAAATTGCACAAAGAATATCATCACCAATCCCCCAAATTCGTATACACAGATTAAACAAATTTATAATTGAGGCCCATTGAAGACAAATCCAAGTATCTTAAAGTTGTTTTTCAGTAATGGGAGAATGAATCTATGTTTACTGAGTAAACAAGCAAACAAACAAACAACAACAAAAAACACATTGTTTTCACATTTCTCCATATGAACATCAAGAAAAGGAGAGTACCTAGTTCACAGTAAATTCCTACTTTATGAGACTGTTAATGTAGTACCTAAAGGTTCTAAGTCCCCTGTATGAGCGATTTCCAGACAATGTCAAAAAAAGCTTGACAGTCTGGGTAAATATTATGCAGTAGTTAGCCAGTAGAAGTGGGAATAGCAATCTACATACCCCAGAATTTCAGCATAAATACTTCTTACATCTCTCTCCCATAAAGTATTGTGTTCTCCTGTTTTGTATAACAGCTTTCATACAAAACTGATATCCAGTGAAATGAACAGTGCTTTCAGAGTGACAAGTGGCACATTAACCACTGTGCCAATTTCACAGTTCTGCCAGAAAAACTCTGGCAGCAAAAATTAGATGTGAGCAACCATGGAAGAGGAGTATCAAAAGATTATATGTGATAAATACTTAAGACACCATTAAAATACAAGAGACTCAACACAAAATTTTGGAAATCTCTTCATGCTTTGCCCCCAATTACTTCGACAGAAAGGAGGGCTAGAAAAATGCCAGTCTACAATTTTCTATACGCAGTGAAATTATTCTTATTTGCACAAATGTACAAATAGCAGGTTGATCCAATAAAATTCTTCCAGCCAATAAACACATATTCAGTAGTTTTTGGTAAGTAGTTATTTAGGTAACCATCAGACTATTGTTCTCAAGTAGTGATAGGATTCATCTTTCCACTCAGCAGCATTTAAAGAGCTTATGGAAAGAACTGATATCTTTTACCAACAGAAACTAAATGTTCTTTGCTCTAAAGACCAATGGGGACTTCAGTCACTCTTATGCTCAGCAAAAACAGTATGAGCTTGTAATATATTGATCTTTTTAGAAATATAATGTACAAAGAGTACATGATACAGTACAAGCCAGAACCATCTTCTTCTTTGATATAGTCATGTTCTCAGTTAGAGCATTTCACACAGTGCACCTCAGTCAACGGTGGCATAGCATCCTGTTGAATTCAGCTGCCACTCCAACTGAATCCAACAAGATCTCTCTCTTACAGAAGTTAAAATAAGCTTTGGCATGTTATTAAAGTTCAGTTTGTTAAAATCTGGAATAAGTCACTGAAGATTCAGACCCCCAAACACTAGGAAGAATGTACTATCCTTCTGTGGAATAACAGATTTTTAAAAGGTAAAATAACAGTCACAGTGCCTGTAAAGTAAAGTACTTGTAAAGTAAATTTGATAACATCCTAGGGATGCTGACATAACTAATAGATATTTTTAGCAAGGGGTACCAGACCATTATCTTCGTCTGTCTATGTCTTATGTCTTATGACTTACATACTTCTTTTTTGTTGTTGTTGTTGTGTTGTTTTCTGTACAAACAAGGAGGTATGCATGCCTGGATTGTGCTAATAACCATTAAAAACCATTAATAACCATGCTAATAACAGTTACTCACATAACCAGGAGAGCAAAGCTTAAAGGCTTTTGATGAAAAAACAGCGCTTTTAGCAAAGGTTTAGCAGATGCCTTGAAAGTGTAAACAGGGAATGAAACTAGAGGTCTCAAGGCAATAAATAAATCACCAATGGTTAATTAGTGTTCTTAAAAGAGTATTAATCTTATCTGAAGAAAAATATACCCGGATGAATGATCCAGATGAACAATGTCTGAGAATGGATAGTCCACAATACAAAAAGAAAATATCTAAGAAAATATACTTTGTTTGGATAACCCATTGAATGTATGCTTTATCAAATTAAAGTGAATCCTTCTGTGAAGAAACTACCTAACATTGTATAGAGACAAGATAATTAAACCATGTGGTGAAACACCGAAGCTGACCATAACTAATCACATTGGTGGAGACACATCTAGATTCTGTGTAAAACAGTGTAGTGAACCTCACTGAATTGTACAAGTGCCTCTTTTTTTGACAACCTGATATGCAGAATTGAGCACTCTTGATAATCCTGTATTGTATATGCTTGTGCACTGCCACGTATGCTTGTATGGTATCATTGCCATTACAGGGAATTGCGTCTTAGTACTAGTTCAGGACACTGAGTGTTCAATTGCTCCATTTAACAGATACTGAGGACTGGCTGATAAATCTAAATTTTGGTCAGAAAGTAACACAGAAAATGACACTCTGACCTGAAGTAATCAGCCCAGGTTATATAAATTCCAGTTAACAAAAAAAGATTTTAGGAAACTATATTGAATATTTCTTGGATATAATATTTATTTTAGAGAATAAATGTGGATAACCTCATTCAGAAACAGCATTTATGAGGCTTCCTCAAAAATGTTACTTCTGCTTAGGAAAGATGCTCCTGCAATGCTTGTCTAGCCTAACTCAGAGACTACAAGACAGCCACGTTTTTAAAAATAATTTCACTAATTTCGTAATCATTTTTTTTCCATAATCTGTCAGCAATCATTTAGCAAGGTAGTTAAAGAGCAGTGAGGGAACTGTGCCTTTTCACATTTTATTCTCTTTGTGGTTCTGTTGCCATGCATCGTTTTAACCCATGATTGACTCAGATAATTGTATGAAATCTGTCACCATCTTAACTAAATTTTTAATATATTCTGGATGTCTAAAGCAGAAGTACATGGTAGAATTTCAAGAATACATAATAAGCTTGGCTAACTATGGAAAATCATGGGTGTTCATCTTTCCTTGGAGCTAACCTTTCTTTCTTTCTTTTTTTTTTTTTTAATAAACAAAAAGTTATAGGTTGATAGATATACACACAACAGGCAAGTTGGTACAACTTCNCTTGAAAATCCCAAAATTTTTTTAAAAATTTTTTTTTTTTTTTTTTTTTTTTATGTGTAACTATATATTGGTAAGAGGAAGGAAATTTTGAAATTTTGTAATAAAATACAATGAAGCATAATTCAAACAGTTTTCAGACTTGTTTTGAAATCACATTCTTTTTTAGTTAAAAAGGTACAACAAAAGAGGAAAATGCAGCTCTTTAAATGTCCTCTATTTGTAAAGTCCAGCAGTTCAGTCCCATGGTTAGCATAGGGTTAAAGTGTTCATTTCTGTTTGCAAGATCTACCTAGCCAAAGGGACAAAAGGGAAAAGATACAGTGGAAAACATATGGAGACAGAACTCCATCCATTCCTCTACTCCATCAAAGACATCACAGAACGAACTGATTATATTGTCCAACAGAGCTGTGGCTATGTCCAATGATGTGGTTCAAAAGACAAAGAAACACTGGGTTGTATATCTGAATCAGTCTCCTGTGTTTTTCAAGTCATAAAGTAGGCATTTGTCTACTGTTGAACATCACTTTAATATCCATGTAAGTATGTATGATGTGGTCACCTAAAAACTTTGGAGTCTTTGATACTCTGCTTACCAAATCCCTTACAATTTTTGATGCAGTGAATAATGATCAATACTGATATTAATCAATAGTGATTAAAAATCACCCCAAAATCAGACAAAACAAATAATTTTCTATAAATCCTATAGCTGGATGAATTGCATAATAATTTTGTTACCATCCAGTTGAAGACCATCCATATCCAGAACATAAAAGAATAAGTTAAAAATTATTAAGCTTAAAAACACATTTGCTTACTGTAGATATTAAATTACAATCTGATACTGAAAGAAACTTTTCCTCCTCCTTCCCAGTTTACAGCCAGCTGTGTTAAACAACTCTGGGAGTTAAGCTAACGCATTAACTAAGCATTACCAAAGCAATGTGTCTGTAGCATCAGTAGTTTATAAGCTTTTCAAAATGCAGCTTAAACTAGCCAGAAGTATTACTTAGAGAAGAAGAAGGGAAAAAAAAAGTAAAATGCATGAGGTTTTTAATTCAGTATCAAGGATGAAATGGATCCTTTTGAATTTTTAATGCCTTACACTGATGTCAAAGAAGGCTGTTTTTGATAAACAACTGTTTTATGACAAGCCCTCTGTACACTGAACTTGAAAATTCACCTTCTTCTGAAGAAATCCTTAAACATGTGCCTTGATATTCTTAAGATGCTGTTCAGCAACTCCCTTATGTGCCTGCTTTATCAAGTTTCTTTTCATGTGGACCCAAAAACTCCCCTCTCCTAATGCAAGCTCCCTGTGAGGTTACTGAATAAGCTTGCTCAGGTGGCCTACAGTGAAGTTGCTCTCTGTACTTCTCATGTAGTGGAAAGGAAGTGGAATGATTGGAAAACCACAAGTTCATGTGCAGTAGTGGCCAACTACATATTAAAATGATTAATCTGTAATAGAACCTAAAATAA
>VXAL01009628.1:63280-93760 GCA_013399475.1 Chauna torquata | reverse complement strand
AAAAAAAAAAAGCCTGAAAAGCTTGATAAAATGTTGTAGCACTTCTTTGTCTCCGCAATATGCAAGCACCATTTTTAAACAATGAATAGTAGAAATGGATAATGACTTCCAGTGATAATACTACAAATGCTGAAGATAGTTTTAACTATACTTTTCATTCTGCTATGTACATACTCAGAAACACATTTGTTTTCTTAGCAGAATTCTTCCTATGAACTGAGGTTCAGCTCATTATCTACCTTGAGTCTGAAATTATTTTTTCAGTCCCCACACACTAGGACACCACTATATGTCCATTATGTGTATGACATTTTGCTATTAAAAAAAAAAAAAAAAAAAACTCATTTCTATAGGGTTCAGAATCTAAGTTCACAGACTGAAACAGCAATGGATTTGGGGTTGCTTCCTTATTTTTTTGTATTTTTTTTTTCTTAAGCCTACAGAACACGATAAATCACTAACTAAAATAAGTAATTAAGTAAAATTCCCAGGTAAAGAAAGAAAAATGGGGCTTTTTATACCAAAAGATCTAGAAGAAGCTTACTGCAGAACTGTTGTTAAAGTCATCAATCTGCTTTCTTGATAAGTACTATTAACAATACCAACATGCAATGTAATGATTCCACGGATGCATTATACAAAAGCATCAGCTGAAAGAGAGCACATATAGATATGCCTGTTCAACACCCAAAGTGACTGCTCAGATACTTTTGATTTTGTTAGGGCATAACCAAAAGTGCCCTCAAACATGCTTGGATTTGTGCTCATTTTTTTGTCTTTTCCTGTAAAACGTAAACTAACTTTGCTTTATGTGCTTTATCTGTGATTACAATAGGGAAATGCCAATATAATAAAACACTTTAACCAGATAATATGTTTGTATCATTCAAAGTCCCATTTTAGATCATTATATATATAACTGCATTATCAGGCTATTTTTATATGATGACAAGTTCAGAAGACAGCTCATTAAAAAGTTTTGTATGTTTTGAAGCCCAGGGCAAGTTTAATTAAAGTCAATGAAGACTTTTAAAGTGGAAGAAAATTAAAGTAGTAGGAAACATAAAATATAATCTACTGACTCATTTGAAGGTTGTCCAGAAAAAGTGAACAGAATCAGATGTTCATGATCATTGATTAAAAGGGTCACACACACTACAGGCTAGGTTAGAAATAGCAAAGGAAAGCCCAATTTGAAGTAGCATGTCTCACATACGTGTTTGTTGGGCCCTAGTTTGTTGTCATGGGTGACTCCCTTCTGTGAACAGAGGGCCCAATATGCCAACCTGACCAGTCCACAGGGAAGTCTGCTGCCTCCCTGGGGCCCGGGTAAGAGACATTACTAGAAAACTTACTTGGTACAACTCTCTGATTATTATCCATTATTGGTTTTTCACATCAGCAACGATGACGTAGCAAGCAAAGTTGAAGTGCAATCAAAAGGGACTTCAGGGCCTTGGGGCAACTGGTTAAAGGATCAAAGTCACACGCAGTGTTTTCCTTTGTCCTTCCAGTAGCAGGGAACAAAATTGAAAGGAACAGACAGACCCAGATGATCAATGCGTGTCTGCGAGGCTGGCATCACTGGCAGAATTTGGGGTTTCTCAATCATGTGATGCACAACACCAGGCCTGCTGGCACGTGATGGGATGCACCTTTCTCAGACAGAAAAAGGGATTTTTGCACAGGAGCTAGCAAGGCTGATCAAAGGGCTTTAAACTAGATTTGAAAGGGGAAAGAGAAAAAACCAGGCTTTCCAGTGATAAGCTATGGGATGGCACAACAAAGTTTGAGGGATGGCATGATAGTGAGATCCTTCAGTCTGCTCCTCAAGGTGCTGGGTACAATGAAGTACATTTGAAATGTTTCTACACCAATGCATGCAGCATGACGAACAAGCAAGAGGACCTAGAAGCCTTGGCTCAATCCCAGAGCTACAACATCATTGGCATAAGCAAAACTTGGTGGGAAGAGTCCTGTGACTGCTACATTACAATGGACAGTTATAGGCTCTTCAGAAGGGACATGAAGGCAGGCAAGGCAGGGGTTGGTACTGTGTGTAAGGCAGGGGCTGGACTGTACAGAGCTTGCAGTTGGCGATGACACAGTTGAGAGCCTCTGGGTAAAGATTAGGGGGCAAGCAAATAAAGAGGATGTTATTGTGGGAGTCTACTATAGGCCACCCAGCCAGGATGATGACACCAATGAATTATTCTTTAAGGAACTGAGAGATACTTCTAGATCAGCTGCCCTTGTCCTTATGGGGGACTTCAACTTGCCAGATGTTAACTTTGAATACCACACAGATGATCCAAACAGGTCCAGGAGATTTCTAAAACACCTTGATGATAACTTCTTGGTACAGGTACTCAGGGATCTGACTAGGAAAGGTGCCCTTCTAGATCTGTTGCTTGTGAACAGAGAGGGTCTCATGGGTGAAGTGGCAATTGGTGGCCGTCTCGGCCATAGTGACCATGAAGTAGTCGAGTTTAAAATCTTTGGTGGTAGGAGGAAACATACCACCAAAACTTCAACCCTGGATACGGGGAGAGCAGACTTCAGGCTGCTCATGGAACTACTTAGCAAGGCACTGTGGGAAACTGCTTTTGAAGGCATTGGGATCCATCAGCACTGGTCACTTTTTAAGTACTACCTCTTAAAAGCACAGAAACAGGCAATTCCAAAAAGTCAGAAGTCAAGCAGGCAAGGCAGAAGGCTGACTTGGCTGAGGAGGGATCTTCTTCTAGAGCTTAGGCAGATAAAGGAAGTGTATGGCCACTGGAAGAGAGGTTGGGTGACATGGGAGGACTACAGAGATGCTGTTCACCATTGCAGGGAGAAAATTTGTGCGGCCAAAGCTCCATTAGAGTTGAAGCTGGCCAGTACTGTGGGAGACAACAAAAAAGGCTTTTTTAAATACATTAACAGCAAAAGGAGAACCAGAGATAACATTGATCTGTCACTTGATGAGGATGGTCACCTCACAAACAGGGACGTAGACCAAGCAGAGAGACATTTAATGCCTTCTTCGCTTTGGTCTTCAACACCAATGATGGGCCCTCGGACCCCTGGAGCCCTGAGTTGGAGGACCATGATTGCAGGAATGATAGACTCGCAGCCAACTCTGAACTTGTGAGGGACTTGCTGCTTGAGCTGGATGCATATAAGCCTTTGGGGCCCAATGGGATTCATCACAAGTTACTGAAAGAGCTGGCTGATGTCATCGTGAGACCTCTCTCATTTATTTTTCAATGGTCTTGGGAATCCGGAGAGGTCCTAGTTGACTGGAAAACTGCAAATGTTCTCCCAGTTATCGAGAAGGACAAGGAAGAACACTGGTAATTACAGGATTGTCAGTCTCACTTCACTGCCTGGCAAAATTATGGAGATTATTCTGGGAATTATTGAAAAATGTCTGAAAGATAATGTAGTCACTGGTCACAGCCAACATGGGTTTGTAAGAGGAAAGTCCGATTTAAGGAACTTAATTTCCTTTTATAACAAGGTTACCCATCTAGCTGACCAGGGGAAGTCTGTTGATGTAATCTTTTTGGATTTCATCAAAGCTTTTGATACTGTTTCTCACAGCATCCTTCTGGACAAAATGTCCAGCATATAGCTAGATAAAACAACAATTGGTGAACAATTGGCAGACAGGTGAGGCTCAAAGGGTTGTAGAAAATGAGGTTATATCAGGCTGGTGGCCAGTCACCTGTGGGGTTTTCCAGGGCTCCATTTTAGGGCCAGTTCTCTTTAATGTTTTCATAAATTACTTGAATGTAGGACTTGAAGGTGAACTGAGTAAGTTTGTGGATGATACTAAATTAGGAGGAGCTGTTGATTCTGTCAAGGGTAGAGAAGCCTTGCAGAGAGATCTTGACAAATCAGAGGGCTGGGCAATCACCAACGATATGAAGTTCAACAAGAGCAAGTGCCAGACTCTACACCTGGGAAGGTGCAGCCGTGGCTATACGTACAGACTGGGGGATGAGAGGCTGGAGAGCAGCCCCGCAGAAAGGGATCTGGGGGTTCTGGTTGACGGCAAGTTGAACATGAGTCAACCGTGTGTCCCGGCAGCAAGGAGGGCCAACTATACCCTGGGGTGCATCAGGCACGGCACTGCTGGCCGGTCGAGGGAAGGGATTGTCCCGCTCTGCTCTGTGCTGGTGCGGCCTCACCTCGAGCACTGTGTGCAGCTTTGGGTGCCACAGTATAAGAAGGACAGGAAAGTGTGAGAGTGTCCAAAGGAGGGCTGCAAAGATGTTGAAGGGTCTAGAGGGGAAGATGTATGAGGCTGAGGTCACTTGGATTGTTCAGCCCAGAGAAGAGGAGACTGAGGGGAGGCCCAATGGCGGCCTGCAGCTTCCTCACGAGGGGAACGGAGGGGCAGGTGCTGATCTCTTCTCTCTGGTGACAGCGACAGGACCAGAGGGAATGTCATGGAGCTGTGACAGGGGAGGTTCAGGCTGGGTGTTAGGTAAAGGTTCTTCATCGAGAGGGTGGCTGGGCACTGGAACAGGCTCCTCAGGGTAGTTGTCACGGCACTGAGCCTGCTGGAGTTCAAGAAGTGTTTGGAGAAAGCTCTCAGACATATGGTCTGATTTTTGGGTGGTCCTTTGTGGAGCCAGGAGTTGGACTCAATGACCCGTGTGGGTCCATTGCAACTCAGGATATTCTTTGATTTTATGATTCTAGAAAAGGTGTTTTTAATTGTATGGTCTGTGATGAATTAGGGAGCATGAATTTGCTCAGCATAGGTAGGATTAATTACACCTACCTTTGACTGTCTCATTTAAATTATTTTATAAATCAATGGAAAGAGAGAGACAATACATCTTATTCTAAAGTTGGTTTACAATAAAAGTGGGTGAGTCACTCTTCTGAAGATTCCTGGATATTTTGATTAACTATAGAAGCTGTCTACATGGCTAGATTAAACTAAATGCCTAGTTTTGCTCTAAGTTAGGTAAAAGAAAACTGATGCCTTAAATTTTTAGGACACGTAATGGAAATTTAAAAAAAATTTTAAAAAACCAACCTCTTTGGACCTATATCCCGGCTATTTTTCTCTAAATAAAAAAAAATTAATTCAAAAAGATAAAAAATCATCAAGAACTTTTGAAATAAATAGCTAATTTGATGCAGAAGATAATGTTCAAACATACTATGCTATCTTTTGATTTCTTTTCTTTTTAGAGGATTTAATTTCAAGAGTGCATTCCGAATTGAAGAAACGTACTGATCTTCCTTACCAGTGAAAGACTTTCCTTCTTCATCTATAGCAGTAGCTTTTACTATGTGAAAAATTCAAGTCTCAGTAATCATTAATGGAAAATCCTAACGTCATGGTTCCTACCTATTTTCTTTTTCAGTTTAGTGGATTCCCCCCAGATATTTATTTTGCCTCGGAAAACCAAAGCTGTTTTTCAATGTGAAGAATGAGCATTTTGAGCCCAAGAACGTATTTTTGTATCAAAAGGAAAACTTTCTTGATGACAAAACTAATAAGAAAAACACTTCCCAGTGTGCATATGCAAAGGCTGCAGATGCTGAAAGGAAAAGGGACAGGCTATTCACGTGAACGTAGCATTGCATGTCCAGACTTTCTTACGTTATTTAATTTTTTTTGTGGGAAATTTATTGACATGGCAATGCAGCTCTGCCAGCGTATCACCAATCAGCTGTTGCCAATACAATTGATAGCTGAAGTTATGTCCAACAGCAGCTGCTTTACTCAACTATACTAGTTTTGTTTCATCCACTGGATCAGTGGTCACAGATCTACTTTCCATGTCCATGTATTTCTACTGTATACATCTGTGCATTAAAATCAGGTTTCACTTTGAGATTATATGTATACGTGCAAGTTCTGTTATAGATCATCATTAATTAAAAAGCCAAGTTGCACTTTGCTCTTTTTTGTTTTTTTTCTTTCCCATAGTCTTTTTTACAGTTTTAAGAATTATGGCTTCCTTGAAAAAAAAAAAAAAAAAAAACCAGCAATAATAAATACCAATGTCAGACCCACTGGGGCACTGCTCTAATGGAATCTCACTTTATCTCCTTTCTCCAGATGGACTGAAAATTTATTCTCTATGAAGGCAATAACTTAAACGTTTGTAATAACTTATTAAGAAGACACAGCATCCTAATTCCTTTAGGATCCAAGCAAAGGTTAGTTCCCAGGCTGCTTTTAAGCAAGCTCACATCACAGGATTTCAGGAGTGCATGTTTTCTAATGTGTTTTAACAGCAAATGGCTATCCCAACTGCAGAGCTGCAAGTCAGCAGGCAGCCTGGATTTTTTTTTTTTTTTTTTTCCTTGTTATGTGTCTAGGAAAAAAGATCTGGATAACATTTTTACACATTTTCAAAACTGTAAAAAATAATCTGAAGATAAGAGTTTCAAGCTTATTTAACGGGATTCAGATGCCTAATATGAACAAGAAATGAAAGAAAACTATTTGAAGGTTCCGATATAGTTCTAGAATCGTAAACCGGTAAATTACCCCCAAAATTATGTATATATATTTACAATATATATATTAGTTATTATAAACGTATGTGTTTGTATTTATAAAACATGGTGTGTAATGTGTATAAACACAGAGAAACATAGGCTAAGCACAAGAGCATAAGAAAAGTCCATTAATAACTGTTAGAGATATCATCCTAACCAGGCGCTATTGACATTGATTTACTTGTAAATTGTGGTTGCGAAAGAATTTTATGAGATTTTTCCACACTGCAAGTCATCTTTATAAAAAAGCACTATGAAATTAATCACTTTATTGAGCTGTGATTGTAGGAGCATAACTGCACAATTTGGTCTTAAATCATTGCAACATTCTAGATGAACACATATTTTATACCAACCATTAAGTAGGCCAGCCTGGAAAAAAGCAAGCATGACATAATAACATATATTTCTTAAACAGAATCAGTTATCAAATTTAATTTTATAACAAACCCAAGTGTTTAAGCAAGCAATGAAATAACGGCAACAAAACTATATACTGTTGTTCCCTCTGTTGATCCCAAGGCTTCTCTCACTACTTCCCTGCTTCAACAAGCTCTGCAAATGCCTGTAATGCTAAAGCAGGAGAGAGACCAGGAGGGTTGGCACAGCAGCCTCTTGGAATGAAATTCCATCACCTTCAACATGAAATTCTGAGAAGGGAGTCAGTGCAGCTTTAAGAAAGCACTGTGCTATGGTTTTGGTACCTTCCTGATCAATCTGTCAGAACCTATATTTACCTCAGTTTGATCTTTTTTCCCCTGGGATCTAGGATTTTATTATTATTATTATTATTTTATGATTAGTAGCACATAACAGAATTGTTTTCCTGTTTGTACTTAAACTCTCACTGAATTGTTAGTATGAAGTATAACACAATGTAACCTGAATCCAGTTAACAAGGAATGCTAGTTTCACCTTATGCCCTCACTTAACTAGAGATATCTATAACAACGTTAAATTTCTAGCTAAAATAAAAATCTCAGTGCACTTCAGTGACAAGTTGCACTGTTATATAACAAGATAAATCTAGACCTCCCAAAGTTAAGTTAAAAAAATTATTTCAGTAGTCAGTTCTTGCTCCTTCCTTACTCCTTCCTTACTTCTTTCTTCTCCTTGTTGCTTATTCTGATTAGTACTTTTATACTTAAACTTCCTTCACAATTCATCTCCTTAGGGTAACAGGAAACTAATTCCGGCTTAAGTAACATTTTCTGTATAAAAGAAAATTCTCAAAGCTCTGTCTTAAACACTCCTCTAACATGTTTCTCCAGGATGGCAGTGACAAAAGGTTTGACATCCAAATGACAGTAATTCCACAGTGGGCTTGTGAAACAAGATTGAAGAGTTTAAAATCCAGCAATAGAATATTGCCAGAGTTTTCAGGGAAAGTAATATAAAATACGCTTATCAAACAAACATGACTGAATTCTGACCAGAGCAATACCAGATTTGCAGGCATTAGTTCATCTGATTTGAATAGTAAAAGGTGACAAAGATGGGCTGAGGGTAAAGAGAGGGATGGTTTATAACCATGTTATGACATTGGCTCATTAAGCACAGCAATTGACTACCTGGAGGAAGACTGTGGATTTTCCATTGCTGGATTTTTAAAACACTTTTCCCATGCCCAGTAGTAGAAGAATGGACTAAACCTCCTGAGGATTCACCTTGCTCTATTTTCTGACACCACTATTTGAACATGATGAAGGGAAAAGTCATTCATTGTAGCATAGACATTATCCAGAAGTTTACCTTATCAATTTTATCTCACATTTATATCACACAGGCAAATAACCTCTACTCATATATACTATACACATACTGTTTGTTTGTTTGTTTGTTTGTTTGTTTCCCCATAACACTCAAAATATTGGTCCTCTGTTTTTGATCCTGCCCTGGACAGCAGTATGTGAATGAGCCAAAGCAGGATGGCAACCGAGCCAAAGCAGAATGGCAACCTATAAAGAAACTGTATCAAAATTGCCAGTGTAAATACTCTCTGTATTAACCTTAAATAGTTTAAGATTTGCCAGGATATCTCATTTTCAACATTAAGGAAAGTAGATTAACCCAAAGTGCACATTAGTTTATTACCGGGAGATAAAATTCAGATAAAGAGATCATTACCTTAGAAGAGAGGAAGAAAACACAACTGCTAGTATTGATCCTTATTTTCATGTAATTTAAGGTACTATTTGGGCAAGGAAGCTGCTTTCAGAAAACAGCAGGGCTGTTACAAGTCAGTAGGAAACCAGAGGACTGAAATAAGAGGACTCTTGTCCTCTTATTACCATAGTTTAAAATTCACTGTGATGCCCAGAGAAGTATATTAAACTTCACGATTCCAGGGAAACTGTCATAACTTAAAGATAAAAAGATCCCAGTATGACTCATAAGTATTCTTCCACAGCATCACTGAGTCTACAAAGAAATGAATCACATAGNAAAAAAAAAAAAAAACCACTCCAGAATTTAAACCACTGTATGTTCCTTGAGTTGGTGTCCAAAATATTGTTTTAGTTCATTAAAAAGGTTATCACTATGAGTAAAAGAACGCAACTATCAAAACTATCATTAATTTGCATATCAGAGACCAGAGCCAACTTACAGCGATTGTGTAACAATTCAGGCATTTCTGTATCCAAGCTGCCTATTACTACGACAAAGTATTTATCCACTTCTTTTGTGATCTTTGCTAGCATCACATAGATGAGGAAAGTAAATTAATTATCATAACACTAACATCTCTCTCCATAGAAGTCAGTATCTTGGAGACCTTTGCAATCTTTAACAAAATGTAACCACATAAATGGTATATAAATAGATCAGAAAGAAAACTAGCAAATTAGGTCTGATTCTACACTGTGCAGGCATCGTTCTCACTGAAGTTACAGGCAGAAATAGGACAAGGTCAGACCTTACAATCCTGTAACAAGGAACAACACTGACAATATGTTGGTACAACTATATTGATTTCAATAACTGTATGTTTGATTTATGCTGGTGTCAGCTCAGAAGCAAGCCTCCGCAGATGTTCATGTCCACCTCACTTTAAACAAAGGCCACTGACAGAGTCGTCAGTGCTAGCAGCTATTTCACACCTCTGCTGTGGACTGCTCATTGCAAGAGCAACGTCACTGAGCCACCAGCAGAACTAACATACTATCATACTAACATATGTTAGCAAAAAGTGGGTGTAACTTTTCAACAAGCAGCTGCTGGGATAAAAGACAGTCTCATGCCTGAGAAAAACTCAAGCAAAATATGCAATGGCTGAATTTTCTTTGGAGAGTTCTCTAATTTGAAGAATTTAAACTGTGGTCCCAGATGGTGAATCATTCATAAAATTATCTTCATTGACACTTTTAGCATCAGTTTATCATAACACCCCTTTCTTCATTTCTTGTGATATCTATGCAATTGATGGCTATTACAGCTTTCAGTTTGCTTTTTAAAACATTCAGTAATTATTCCAGTGACATCCCCTTTCCTCTCTGAGACACTGGACTTCTACTTTCTGTGTGGTGAATTAAAGACAATTAGCTCTATGCCTTGACAACACACAATTTCTGCCCAAGAGCTTCCTCAAACAATAATAAGAATGAGTGCAGTTAAAACAAATGTAATGAGTTTAATGTCTCTGGAAGATAAATGGACAGATGTAATACATCTGGCATCCTGAGGATCTAGATCCTTCAAGTTTAGACTTTCATGATCAGAATTAGGCCAGCTATGTTTTCCAGCCCCAGTGCAGAACTTGGGTGAAATATACATATTTTGTTTGGAAACAGATCACTTAAACGAGTAATACAAACGTCCTTTCTTCGTTACTGAATCTACTCATAATTCATGGTGATTTGAGGGAAATTTCTTGATTTCCCACTTCGGAAGTGCAGTTACTCTTCTGTTGCTAAATGCTTTCAAAGACAAATGGTTTCTCAAAAAAAAAAACATTCCCTATATTTAAGAGCATAGATCTTGTGGGATGCACATAAAGCATTTACAGACGTGCAAACTTCAGTGTGTGTCATTCCCACTGAGCAACACACATTGATCCTCAAGCGTGAATTCTGCAAGTGCAAAAAAGAGACATGCATTTCTAGGGGACGAGACAGTTTTTAGAGAGACAGAGTAAACACACAAACCATGAATGTGAAGCCCAAAGACCACACAACATAAGAAATGATTTTAGAAATTACTACCAAAACTGGATTTTCTGTTTGATCTTCAAATACCAGTTGCACCCTGAGAAGTAAATTTTTGCTTCCAAGTATTAATAGCATTGCACAAATGAAGATTTCTAGAGTGCAAGCAGTACACAAATGCACAGCCCTGTGTAGATGGCTGAGAATTTGGATCTAAATGTTCAAAGAGAAAACAGAAGAACTTATAAATACATCATGAGAAGTGCTGAATTATGATCGTGCAACATCAGTGATATATAAGCATTAAAATGTTAATGAAGTGCTTGCACAATGCACTCATCTCATATAAAAGTAGTGAAGCTGCTTTCTAAGTAGGAAAGCAGTTTCCCCCTGCCCCAAGATTATTTGAGACATTTCCTGTCGTGTTGAATTTCTGAACTAAAGATGATGATGATATCCGTTTAAATCATTGTAGTTCTTTTATGTAGTGTGACATAAATGATATGAAGCATCTCAACAAGATACAGCAGCCCTGAATACTATACCAGGGGTTTTTCATGAACTCAGTCTCAACTCCCTGCCACAAAATATTTTTTGTGCTTTCCTTCAAAATTTGTATGCAATGAAGAAGAACCACATTATTTTTTTCTGTTCCTCAGAGACAGTTATTTGTAGCTCATCTTTAGTAATTAATTAAAATCTGATTTTCTGTGAAGCTCAGAAGATTAACAGCTTCAATCTCCATTTTATTCCTTTAGACAAAGAGGGGAAGATTTACTACAAATGTGACCTTTAGCACTGTTCAAACTGCACATGTGGAGATTTGATCACCTTTGAAATCATACCAGGACTTCTAATAAAACATGAATTCAGTTACACACCATTTTTAAATGAAAAGGGTTTTCTCAAAGTTTTCTCAGCCTCACCTACATATCTCCCTTGAGAATGGCGGCTATCCCAAAACACGCTGGGGTAAGGGAAATTTTAATTTTATAGTAAGGTTAGGCAAGGGCTGCTATTTCATCCACAGAAACTGAAAGGTCGTCTGAAAACAAGAAAATCCCTGGTCTAAGACTTAGGGTTCTTATTCATGTCTGTCAATTTGAGACATTGTATAGAGCCAGTAACATCTAATTAATGAGTTATTTTAAGGAGATGTAAACTACAATAATAGCTTATTACTCTAACAGCTATAAACCCACAACACTCATTATTCTCAGAATAATAATCTAGCATAGACTGGAAGTTTCTAGGTTGGTTGTTCCTCAAACAAAATAATATCCAGAAGCTAAAGAAGAGAGATCATCAGAAGTGTTGTGGTATCAATACAGACTTATTTATGTGCTACATAATTAGTGTATTAAGTTTTATGAAATATTTTTTTCTTCCTCAAAAAAAATCCATCTGAATCAGGTAGTTTGTAACCCATTCAAAGGACAGACTTCTTTTGACCAGCCAGAAGAAAAAAAAAAAAAAAAAATAGTGAGAAAACTGTTTTGGTGAAGAAGCATAAGGCAAACTAAAAAATGTATTTATAAGTAGTTTTCATAGCAATGAAAGACCAGAACTCAGGTATCAATGTGGGCAGACTGTTTGAACTCCACTTTAAAAAAGCAGGTCTGATGCTCTCTTACTGTTGAGGGTATTCTTTTTTTATGCTTATATATTTGCAAAAGCCTGCCATTTCATATGAATTAGGTGGGGGGAAAAAAAAAAAAAAAAAAAGCTTCAGTCCATGGTTAGCAAGGATGACTCTGGCAGTGGCTGCACTGGAATTAAGAACCTACTGTGCTGGAGCTTCAGCGTGCAACTGCAGACAGGCAATGCTCAAACAAGCATCGATGCTAATCCCTCCTCACCTCCATTAGGCTGGCAGTAGTCTTAATATCAGTATGCAAAGCCATTTGTTACTGGAAAAATAAGATTATTCCTCCTCTTGAAAGTATGCATGTATTCACCCTTGTCTATTTGTCAGCTTAGCAGAAAGTGGATTTAGTTTTTATTGCGGTTCTTTAAACCTGTAGGGAGATTAAACCCTAGCATGCATACTGACCATATGCGCCTAATCCCCCAAAGCATCACTTTTATGAGACCACTTTTAAATGTCTATGTAGAAAGGAATCAAATCCAGTTTAAGCCATTAGCAGTAAAGGATTATTATTTATTACTATAACACATATAAGACTCCAGCAACTGCAAACCCACCTCCCGTATCTACAGTTTTTGTGAGGGGTAAAGGTACATGCACAACCTTGTATCTGTATTTTTGCTTGAGAGATGCAAGTCTTAAAAATCTTCTGTACATATATTTCATCAAAGTAGCATTTTTAGGATTACAAATGCAGTAAATCCTGTGAAAATGCAGAGCATAAAAAGACATTTAAAAAAATTATTAATGTTGATAGCAAGCCAACAGTAAAAGTCCACCTGTTCTAAAGTGCTTCCTATAGAAATCCAATGTTACTTTACTTTAACAAGTTCTGCTTGAAGCTCTGAAAATATGGAATCATAGAATCATAGAATCATTTAGGTTGGAAAAGACCTCTAAGATCAAGTCCAACCATTGAAGCAAACTCTCTTAAAAAGTCCCCTTAGAAAAATTTGCTGATCCAAAAACTATCTAAAGGATTTTTCAACCCTGCAATTAAACAAGTTTTCATTTCCTTTTTGTTTTGTTTTTAATCCTCTCTTTGCTTAGATAGAGGGTTTAGAAGTTTTAGAGAAAACTGTCAGGATGAAAATGAGATACAGAAATACAGAGTATTTAAAGACAATCTATTGCATATTGCAATGGTCCTGTATTGCAGTTGGTAGTGCATCAGTAATATCAGGGTGACAGCTTAGCAAACATTTCACATGGATGATTTCACAAAGAGCTCAGTCATAAAAATTCACATTGCAGACTCTCCACAGCTCAGATGTTATGCACTCAGAGAAAATGCTAGTCAAACATAATATAGATAGATAGAAATGCCACTATGAACAGAATCATTTATCTCTTCTCAGCCATCACGAATTTTGTAAAAGTGATGGATTAGCGTCGCTTCACTGGTTTTTTTTTCTTTTTCTTTTTTTCTTTCTTTCCTTTTTTTTTTTTTTTTACTTCATTTCTCTCACACATTCACATTTAGTGTTTGGTCTTCTGCATTAAAATTCCCATGCCAGAAAAGTTGTGAGTACATAGCATAAAATGGTTTTGACATGGGTACTGGCTTTAATGATTTTAATCCCACTAATTGATAATAACAGCGAGTATAATCTTTTTTTTTTCCTATTTCAGTTTCTCTTTCCCAGCCACATGAAACACGAAAAGTATGTGACCAGCATAGGGCCTTATGATACTGACAAGCAACCAATAAGGAAATTTAGAATAAAATTAGAATAAATAAATGTTAATCATATAGTTGTTGTTGTTGTTGTTTTTAATAAACTAGACATATCATCATTTAGCATTAGCAATTTACCTGAAAACATCATTCAACATCACAGCTGAAAAGGAGTTAGATTCCACAGCACGCAAAGAAAACGGCTGAAATTCTATTTTTCTTTTCTATTCACTTCTAAAGAACTGGAGTGAATATGTTTTTAAAAGGTATGCGAGGGGAGCTGACACAGAGGAGATACAGTAAGACAGTCCGGGACAGATGTTACTCGTTTCACTCATTTGCTAACACACTGTACTTTGAGAATGACTGTTAGCAACCTTGCCTTTTTTATTTGTTTTAGTTACTGATTAATACATTCAATATTTTCAGTTTGTTCTTTTAATGCTACCAAAAGATTAAATTTTAGAGACTGCTACCTTTATAAAATCCTATAATTTATAAAAGAAATATTCACCTTTTCATTAGATACCATAGAAATATATCCATTCACAGGGACCTACTAGTCATTGCTCAGCCTATGATGCTTCTATGAAAGCCACTTATCATGTCTAAACATGAATACTCTGGAAGTTTACTGTAAGGATGCTGAAAAGCAAATCAGCACTGAAATTTTCTGGAAGGGACTAAGAAAGAAAGTTTTGTTTACACAACTTTTTTAGAACAGTTGGTCACAAAACACAGTTTGATGCCAGTTTTATGAGAACTGCAGAAGTTTCTGTCCTTTGAAAAATCAGACCATAAATGTCACCTTTACCATTGTAAGTTTTGAGTGCTTTTGTTTTAACCCTATTGCTGCATCTTCCGTGATTCTTAAACATTTCCTAAATATTTTATTGTTCTAAAACAGTCCTAAGATTTTCCAAATAATTTATGATACATAGCAATGTGCTACAGGGAATAACGTATTACTCCATTCCTCCAAGATATATTTCTAAATGCCAGACTTTAGAGAACTAAAAATAATAGGTGAGTTTCAGTGCAACTGATGCATTTTAGATAATGTTTGCACTCACAGATTTTAAATATCTTAACAAATTTTAATAAATGACACTTTTCATTATTAAGAGACAATATTCTTAATAAGCAATGAGGGAAGATCAGATTCTAAGAAAGTGAGATTGGATAAATGTGGTTCCTGTCCTAAAGTAGGAGAAGTGGGGAAAAGACACAGAATTCAAGACCAGTCATATCAGTTTCAGTTCCTAAAAAACGCTAGAACAAATAATCAAACACCATCTGAGCACTTACAAGATAAGAAAAATATGAAGATGAGTAATAGCGACACTGGATTCATCAAGAATAAATCACGTCAAAATAATCTAATTTTCTTCCAAGAAAGCATAATAGGCCTTTTCCATAGAGGAAAACAGTCGCATTGTCATATAGCTTCACTTTAGAAAGCCTTTGATGCTCTGTCACATGACATTTTGATAAGTAAACCAGGGAAACACTACCTGGATGGAATAACTACTGGGTGTAGTCATTAACACTTCACTATCAGGCTGGACAAGAGCTTGCAGTGCTGTTCCACAGGGGTCTCAGCATATGCATTATTTTCATTAATGGTCTAGATAAAGAAATCAAAAGTATGGTTATTACATCTGGAAGATGACACAGCTCTGAGAGAGCTGCAAAAAATATTGGATCAAAATGATCCCAACAAATTGAAAAACTGAGAAAAAAAACCTTTCAACTGAAGGCAAGCTCTGCATTTCATGGTAGAAAAATTAACC
Organism: Chauna torquata; assembly: GCA_013399475.1. Taxonomy (NCBI): domain Eukaryota; kingdom Metazoa; phylum Chordata; class Aves; order Anseriformes; family Anhimidae; genus Chauna; species Chauna torquata. The sequence goes on along the minus strand of VXAL01009628.1, from coordinate 77,977 downwards.
ACTTCATTGCAGGATGGGAATGACTGGCAGAGCGCAACAGCACATCATTAGTACCTGAGGCTCTAGTGGTCACAAGATGAATACAACTATATTTTATTCTGTTTTGTTAAGACAAATGACAGTCTGAGAGGTATAAAGACACTATTTTCTGTTAAAAATGAAGAAGCACTTTTCCATCCCATTCAACACCAGCAAGGCCTTAACTGGAATATTATACCCAATTTTGAGAGTAGCATTTTAGGAAAGACATGGAACAGCAAGAAAGGCTTCAGAAGAGAGATTAAGAAAACAAAAACTATCATAAAAGGATAAAGGAACTGTGTTGGTTTAGCCCAGAGAAGAAAAGACTGAGGAACAATATGATAATCTTCAAAAATGTAAAAGGAAGGCATAATAAGAAGGCAAAAAAAAACTGTTGTTCATGTCCACTGTAGATGTGAGCTCAAACTAAGTAGCAAACTTAAGGTCATAATTCCAAGACATGGAATAATAACTTTCATTTGCAAGAATGAACAGCTAAGTTATACCTAAGGAAAAATTCTAGCAGAAGGCAAGTGAAGCAATGGATTGCCTTCAAGGGCTGTGAAATCAACCTAGCAAATTTTTTCCAAGAAAAGGTTGGACAACCATCTGTCAGGAGTGACAACCATATATTTAATCCTGGCTTTGGCAGTGGGACAGATCAGATAACTCTTCAGTATCACTTCCAAATTTATTTTATAATACGTACACTGATTGCTGATTATCTGTCACTACACAAGCAGAAGCTTATGGACCAAATGACAGTGTAAAATAAAGTAACATACTTTTATTAACAATCTGTAAAACTAACATGTATGTTCAAATTCTGGTGAATCTTGACCAGGGCATTTACTTAAGGTCTGAAACTATGAAAATTATGAAATGAGTACCTGAATTTTTAGTATAGATTTAAGGGATAACAATGTGAATCTAAAAACACAGGCTTCTACTAAAAAATATACCTGATGGGCAGTTAAAAACGTCGTTCAGCCTTAGAGTTACATTCACACATAATTGCTTAATGTACTGTAATAGTAATTCCATTCCAAAACAAAAACAAAAACAAACAAACAAAAAAAACCAACACTTTTCTTCTGTTTTAAGTATTTGGAGATTCACAACATTATGTATCTGGAATAGAAACAGAAATGTTCCACTTTTCACGTCACAACCCGAAGAAAACTGTCTGACAAGTTTGAAAAGTGATTCTGAATTAGATTTCAGCCATAACCACATTGCTAACTCAAACATCTCTATGTCTGAGGTGAACCCATGGGAAATACAAAAGTCTGCCCAAGTAGTGATTTAGTTTTGCATTAGAACTTAAGGCTAAAAACCATACATTTGAAATCAATAGGAATTTTGAATTAAATTATGTTCCCTTTTTTTCTCATCTTTATTTTTAATAGGTTTTAAGCGACTTCTCCATTCGTAATGTTATCAAGTATTTATATAACCAGAGCAAGTATCGAGCACTATAGAGGAGATATCAGTTTGATGTTCACTCTTCCAACAGCAGAGCCTATGTCCTCCCGGTCTTTCAGAAAAATGACCTCCCTAAGTCTGCAGGTAGTGGTGACCGACAAAATATCTGTAAATTACTAAGCTGTTACATCTCCATGAACTGCTAGTGCCAGTTTTGTAGTAGATAAAGAGTCTTGAGGAGGGTTTCTCAAAGCAGGAGTGAGTTACAGTTCACAGAATCACAGAATCAGAAGGTTGGAAAGGACCTTCAAGATCATCTAGTCCAACCGTCATCCTATCACCAATACTACCCACTAAGCTACTAAACCATATCTTGTAGCATCTTGTCCAGGCGCCTCTTAAAAACCGCAAGGGTCGGTGACTCCACCGCCTCCCTGGTCAGGCCGTTCCAGTGCTTGACCACTCCCTGAGAGAAAAAGTTTTTCCTGATATCTAATCTAAATCTCCTCGTGTGCAACTTGTGGCCGTTACCTCGAGTCTTATCATTAGTTACCTGAAAGAAGAGGCCGACCCCCTCCTCATCACACCCTCCCTTCAGGAAGTTGTAGAGTGCAATGAGATGTCCCCTGAGCCTCCTCTTCTCCAGACTAAACAATCCCAGCTCCCTCAGCCGCTCCTCATAAGGCTTGTGTTCCATACCCCTCACCAGTTTCGTTGCCCTTCTCTGGACACGTTCCAGGGCGTCGATGTCTTTCTTGTAGTGAGGGGCCCAAAACTGAACACAGTACTCGAGGTGCGGCCTCACCAAAGCTGAGTACAGGGGGATGATCACCTCCCTGCTCCTGCTGGCCACACTGTTTCTAATACAGGCCAGGATGCCATTGGCCTTCTTGGCCACCTGAGCACACTGCCGGCTCATGTTCAGCCTTGCATCGATCAACACTCCCAGGTCCCTTTCCTCATCACTGTCTTCTAGCCACTCAGCCCCAAGCCTATAGCGTTGCATGGGGTTATTGTGGCCAAAGTGCAGGACCCGGCACTTGGCCTTGTTAAACCTCATCCCGTTCGCCTCAGCCCAGCAGTCCAGCCTATCCAGATCCCTCTGAAGGGCCATCCGACCCTCAGGCAGATCGACACTACCTCCCAACTTGGTGTCGTCTGCAAACTTACTGAGGGTGCACTCAATCCCCTCATCTAGGTCATCAATAAAGATATTAAACAAGATAGGCCCCAGTACCGACCCCTGGGGGACACCACTCGTAACGGGACGCCAGCTGGACTTAACTCCATTAACCACAACCCGCTGGGCACGGTCCTCCAGCCAGTTCTTTACCCAGAGAAGAGTATACCTGTCTAGGCCACGGGCAGACAGTTTCCCCAGGAGAATACTGTGGGAGACCGTGTCAAAGGCTTTACTGAAATCTAAGTAGACCACATCAACAGCCCTTCCCTCATCTACCAGTCTGGTCACCCTATCGTAGAAGGAGATGAGGTTGGACATGCACGACCTGCCTTTCCTGAACCTGTGCTGGCTGGGCCTGATCCCCTGGCTGCCACGCAAGTGCCGTGTGATCTCACCCAAGATGATTTGCTCCATAATTTTTCCTGGAACCGAGGTCAGGCTGACAGGCCTGTAGTTCCCCGGGTCCTCCTTGCGGCCCTTTTTGTAGACGGGAGTCACATCAGCAAGCCTCCAGTCCTCTGGGACCTCTCCAGATAACCAGGAACGCTGATAGATGGTGGAAAGCGGTCTGGCAATTAAAGTTGTTGCTATCCTCCTCCCTTCTTTTGAGTCTCTGCTCATGTCCCATCCTTTTCATGGTCCTTCCTACAGAAACCTGATTTTCCTCTAACAGAAAATCTATACAGTTCCATTTAATAATCAGCACCTTTCATTATTAACCTGCAAGGAGGCTGATAAAAGGATGTATCTTCAACTCTGTATAGAAGTTGTCCCTCAGTTGCAAATATGGACCAGATAGCACCTACACATACAAAGATCGCTATGTGTGTTTGTTAGCTGAAATAGTATAACGATCTCTAGCACCTATAGCTCATCTCTAGTATGTATATATACATCTTCTGTTACTTAAATCTTCCTGAAGGAAAAGATATTCAGATCGTTACTTCCAGAAAGTTTCACATCACACTTCTTTCCATTTGTTCAAGAGAGTAGTTGTCATTATGCTCAAAATGCATCCTTATTACACTTTTGCTAGCCGAGTGCTACAAAAAATTCCATTAAGATGAAAGCTAACAAAGTAATTAGGCCCATGCGTAACTTTATGTGGGAAGTGTCACTAAATTCAGCAAGTCAATAGATGACTTGCTTGATAACTGCAATTTTATGCCTTCAGGAAATTCTTAAGAGTTTGGCTAGATGAAAGGTTTTTCACCTTGATTTTTAAATCTAATTTAATACAATTTGATGTTCCAAAAGAAAAGCTTGAAATTCATTTTCCTCTAAGACCACTAAAAGATTTACAAGATAAAATAAATGATCGTGGGGTGATAACACAGTAACACTCTAGAACTGCACAACAATAATGCTGTGTAATGATGTCAGTCTCAACATTTCATCAGCAACATATCATAGATAAAAATATGAATATGTGTATGTGTACTACCTGATTGTTCTTGTAGAATAAAACTCTGGCCTTGTCAATTAAGATACTAATGATCATGAAGAAGAATGAACATGTTTGGTTCCATGTAAATAAAAAGTCCATTTAGCAACATCCTGAAATTACTTGATGTAATAATTGTCAGATCACCTTCATATGCATGCAAAACTCTAATAAATATTGCAGCAACATAGAAGAACCTTAAACCAGAAATGAATAGGGTTGTAGATTTCTTATGTTTCATATATTCTTGCAGTAACAAACATATTAAAGGAACAGAAACATCAGGGCAGAACACAGCTAACAAAGGCAGTGAGCAGATGCAGCAGCTTGCTCAACATTTTTTGGGTTCTACTTTTAGATCTTCTGTGAAATCCTTCTGGAATGTCTGGGGACCCCTGGGAACCCCTGGAGGAACAGCAGGGTGCCTGCTGCTCCAGGGGAAGGCAGCTATGGGGGGGCTGTAACTTCCAGCAGCCATGAACAATTTCAAACAAATCTGTTCGTGATCAAAGGGTGCTTTGAGCTTTGAGCTGACTCCAAACAGGGAGGGTCAAACACCCGTTCAGTGGGTGTTGGTAGAGGTGGATATAAGGGCCAGCCCAGAGTGCAGCTCCCAGAGCAGTGTTTTCTGCAGATGGTGCACAAAAGAGGGCCAGAAACTCTGCTGCTGAGGGAAGTGTTCGTGTGTTCAGTGGTGGTGGTGGTGTGCTACAGAGTGCGTTCCCAGCAAGCACCTGAGCAACTACCCTGGCACATCAGGCACTGGCTCAGACCAAGCTCCTGAGGGAGGATGCCTCTCCTGGGGCCTCTTGCTGAGGCTGTGGACAGGGGAAAATGGGCTCCCCGCCTGCAGGAGGTGTGTGCTGGTGAGCATCTGTGTCACCAAGCAGAGGAGCTATGCCAAAGGAGGGGCAGGCAGAGTCTGTGCTTACTAGGTTTGGAAATGGAGACTTGCAGGATGGTGAAGCCTAAGATTTCCAACAGCAGGAGCAAAGCTCCTTCCCTGCCTGCAGATCTGCAACTACAGAACAGGGTCAGTGTCCTCACAGCAGACAAAAGGCTGAGCTTGAGCACAAAGTCAAGGGGGTAATCCTTCCCCTTTCATGAGCACTGGTGAGACCACAAGTGGAGTGCTGTGTCCAGTTCTGGGCTCCCCCCTACAAGGACATACTGGTTAGAGTCCAATGAAGGGCCACAAAGATGATTAAGGGAATAGAGCATCTCTCCTGTGAGGAAAGGCTGAGAGAGCTGGGGCTGTTCAGTGTGGAGAAGAGAAGGTGCAGGAGTGGAATCTCTTCAGTGTGTCTAAATATCTTTTTGGGAAATAAAGAAGATAGAGCCAGACTCTCCTCAGTGACGCTCAGTGATGGGGCAAGAGGCAATGGACATATATTGAAACACAGAAAATTCTGTTTAAGCAGGGGAAAAAAAAAAAAAATACAGCATTTTTAGTGTGCAATCAAACAGTGGAATAGATTGCCCAGAGAGGTTGTGGAGTCTCCTCAGGATGCAGACCTGAGCAATTTGCTGTAGCTCAGTCTACTCTAAACTAGACACCTCCAGAAGCCAGCCTGTTCAGCATTCAACTGTTCTGTGATTTTGTGAGCAGTAGCTGTTTCTGAGCTCTAGTGATCCTAGACTTTTAGAAAACTGCAAATGGTCAATGCAAATGACAAGAATATTTGCAGCCATTTGGCTGTATCACCAAACCAGGACAGGTGTAAAACAGCCACAGAGAGCCATCTTTACTGCCTCATTTCCCAATGTTAAGTACCAAATGAGGAATATCTGAAAAATCGTCCTAATATGTTTTATGAGCTTCACCTCTAAATGTAAAAGGATATTATAATTCTATGTATACATTGTCTGTGTGATGCTATGCAGTCCGGTCTACACAATCCTGAATGAGAAAGGGAGGTGACCCATGAAACACTCACATCATTAATTGTTGTCAGCCCACTGGAAATGCTTCAAGAGCTCAGCCTTCAATAGGTGCGTTAGAGGAGCTAACAAAGTATCAGGCATTTAAGAAATTAGACCTGCAGTCAAGGTACAGTTACGATATGCAAGATTGTTATGCTTATTCTGACATGGTAATGTATAATGCTTTCTCTTTGGAAGCAAGTAAAATTTGAATAATAAACTAAATAGCTGAATATACATGTAAATAGAAACAAATTTCTCCATCTCTGGGAAAAAAAAAAAAAAAAAAAAAAAAAGGTAGTTGTAGCATAATCAGAAACTAATAGGTAATTTTCTTCTATTTTTTTGAAGCATACAAAAGCTAGATATTACCACAGTGGAATGAAGCTGTCAATGTCGTGGGCAATTTCAGCTGATGCAACAGAAAAATATAACACAACATACATCAATGAAATGATGAAAAAATCATATCACACAGTGAAAAGCTTTGTTGAAATTCCACAGACCTTGTGTAATATAGATAATTCTTGGTAATGCAATATGAATACAAAAATTGAATACAATATGGGCCATTTTAACTAAAAATGGACTTTTTTTTTTTTTGGAAGTGCTACTTTTTAGAAGATCTGCTTTCAGGAATGACAGTGGACAGGTCAGTATAGACTATTGCAAACAAAATGATACATCCTTAGGATATGTACAGTGGAATGTAACAGTCATTTTTCTCATTTTTGTGAGCTGCTCTTTAAGGCTCCATTTAGCAATTAATTACTATCCTCACTAAATGATATTGCTGCAACAGAAATCTACAGAATAAATTGTGCCAGTGCAAAAGAGGCAGTGATTGGCAGTCCTTTCTTAATTACAACATTAGGTTTAGCACTTGTGTTAATCTGAAATTCATTAACATGTCTCCAGATACCACTAGTTAAATACAGTTTGCCAACAGGCAGAGTCAGCCCTGAAATCAGTGCTTCAGAAAACCTTGTTTACTGCCTGCTGTCCTCTGGGGAAAAAAAAAAAAAAAAGTGAGGTCAGGTTTCCTGACGTTGTTTGGATTACCAAGAGAATTCTGTGATAGTCGTAAGGGGCAATTTTAGATACACAAAAGCTAGAACAAGTTTTGTGCTACAATCATTTAGCTACAAGTAAATCTCTTATTTCTTCAAACAGATCCTTAATTCATCTTTTTATACTTTATTGATATATTCTTTCATGTTGCACTTTCAGGATCAATAGTTATTCTACCCATAGAAATCTCTGCAGATGACACAGACCAAAATGCAAATAAGAATAAAAGGTACATAAATTTTTCAGAAGCGGATTTTGCCAATGATCCTGCTATCTTTCTTTGACAGATGAGTTATTTACTTTACAAAGAAAGCATAACAGATATAATCTCTCCGGATTTCAGACTTTTATTCCATGGGAAATGACTGATTAAAATTGAGAAGATGTGGATCAAAAGTTAGACTGTAAAGTGGACAAGGAACTGATTAAAAAGGAGATCAATCAGGTTGTGATGAAAATGTCTGGGTGTTGGTGGGTTTCCTGTACAGCTCTTCACAAGCTATCTTGGAGAATTTTAGGTAGTGTTTTCATTAGTGACTATGCCTGCAAATTAAGAATATGCTAAAGAAATATATTGACAGTGTGAAGATGAGATGCATAAGTAATATGGAACAATATTGAATATCACATGACAGAATTGGGTAATCTTCGGAATTGAGGCAATAAAAATAGAATTGTATGTACAATCTGATGCATTTATAGGCTAATAACAGGAATTTTGCTAAGAGTATGGAGTACATGTGTTTCCAGATACCTGAGAAGAAACAAAGCGTGTACCAGTTGAGATAAATCTCATACTAGGTTCCTGTCTTTGTCTTTAGTCTCTTCAGGCACAGTAAGGATGCATCATCTGTCTTTGTAATTCTATCTTCGTTATGTAAAATTATTTTTATTTCATATTCTTATCTCTAATATAATTACACTAGGATTCTCTATATTACCCAAACTTTTTCCCAATCTTATTTTGTAGACTTTCCTTACTATAATCTCAGAGCAGGAAGTCTTGCAAGGATTTGATGTAGATCTTCTCAGATCCCTAAATAGGCCAACATATCAAATCATGAACAACAATCTCTTATTAAACTTTCAAATTCATCTTGTCTAAATCTAGGTGTCTGCTTTCTGTCTACATTTTCATTTTTGTTTCTTTCTCAGTCACATTTCAAATGATTTTACTTACATTTCTTAGAATACATTGCATTCTTCCTAGGAAATGCTTGGTCATTTGCACTGGACCAACAGATGCTGTAATGATGGATCAGTTGAATACTACAGAACAATGAATTATATAACTCATTTTCTTATCCCATTTCTATAGCCACGATTTTCAAAATCCCTCTCATTCTTAGTAGAGTGTTGACAACTGACAACTAAAAAATAGCATTATCTTATTGGGCTCCCCAGAGCCTCCAGAATTATTAGAATACCCTTCTACTACATCTGATTCTTTTTCCCAGTTAACCTCACCAGATCACTTGAGTTCCAAGTAATAAATAATCTAGGAAGTACTATTGCTTGCTTCCATGTACGCTCTTTTTTCATTTGTTTGTTTAATGTTCACTTCCCCAGCCTTGTCAACTCATCAGTTATTGTCAGAAGTACTTGTTGTACAACCTGTTGTACAGACATACAATATGTTTTATTCGGTATTTATGTTTCTACCTGGCAGTTTTCTTCTATTGCCTTCAGTAGGCTCTTTGAGACCAATTTTATTTTTACATCTCCAGAGATTCTTCCTTGTCAGTATTTCCTCCCCTCCTCCTTTCCCTTTATCAGCTTTATAATCTACAACTTTTTTCATTTTTAAGGGTGTTTCCATATTGGTATAATTTAAAATCTTACTTGACAAGGTGCATCTTAACCATCTTTTTTTTCAGTGTTAATAGTTTTATCTGTAAGGAGATTTTATGATTTGGATGTATCTTAATTAAAATCAGTACATTGCAAGAAAAGAGAGTCTATACAATTTCTGTGCATACGAGGGAGAACTTGTGTATTACTTCCCTTTTCACTGATTTTAAAGTAGACACAAAATAGTAGTCTGATTTTATTATTAAAAAATGTATGCTTTTTGTTACTTTTGGTAATTAGATTAACATCTCTCTGCAAAGTAGTTTTATCACATGGTTTTTGCACCAACTCTATGTTTCTGCCATTTCTTCTTTCATTTAGTAGACAACTTTCAGGTGATATAATAATGAGAACTCATCACTTTATTCCTGGCTTCCATTTTCAAGCTCATTTTTCCCCTGAAAAACAGAGGAGTATCGGAGTCCGTCCACCTGTCTTCAGAATTCTGCAGCATAGACATCTAAAGTTGATATAGTTTTCCAGATTTGTTCTGTTGTCAGCAGAGGCACCTCTACAGCACAATTCGTCTAGCTTATTTTAGACAAGCAAATGATTAGGTGAACCATATCCCACTAAGTGAGCTCTTCTCCATTCACCATAAAATCAACTAGTTCAAATGTAGACATCTGTACCGTAGATACCTAATGTGAAATAAATTGAATTCCATTCTTATACTATTTGGCTTTATTAATAGCTAAAATTTCTGTGTCACTGTATCACTCCATTTTTATGTTTGTCTTCTACTTTATCTAGTTGTATGACACACACAAAATAAGGTGAACTGAACAGATCAGAGTAGTTTTACTACTATCTTTCACAATGCAAAGAAAAACTGTATCTTTTATCGCCTACATCATCATGTGTCTGCATTGTTTGCTATTATTTCTCATAGAGGAAAAAAGAAAAAAAAGCAATACCATTATAAATAGCCCTCGTCTCTAATCTATCTACTGTTTGATATTTGTAGCATGTCAACCTCCTGAAGTTATAAGTCCTTCTGGTTTTTTGTGTCTTATTATTTTCCATTTCCTGGCAACAAATCATATGATTCAGGCACCAGGTTGTGACCTTGTTTAATGGGAGTCATGTTCATTTGTTCTCACCCTCCGTGCTTTGTCCACTACTGTTCTATTATTGTCAGGTTTCATTATCCTTCTTCATTTCCCTTCTCAGAATCCCTCTTGTTACATATTTGTCTGACAATCCATATCAAGGTTTGTGCTCATTTCTATTAAATACTCCATTACAAATCTTGAGCAAGACAGGACCACGAAGATGAAAAATTTATGTTTTCAAAAATATTCTTCCATTGGTCCGGAAGTTATTGACTCTGGCAAAGGAACCTCTATGGAAGGACATACAAGCAATCGTAGCTGTAGCAAGGGAAAAAAACATGAATATTTTTAATCATCTTTACAACATATGAGGAGTAACAAATGTGTATACTAAATCAAGAAAATAAAGGTGAAAGTTTATAACAGTAGATATGTATTCATTTTTCATATTTAAGCCTCAATTAAAAGATCCTTATGTAATCTCTGAAAACACTGAACCCCATGAGAATCATTCCTTTTCTTGACCACCTCCTATTTAATCCCAATACATCTATATTTACAAGATCTACATTACCACAGAGTCCAAGGACTTCACAATCTGAAAATCACCCATGTGAAACAGGAAGACCTTTTTATAGGACAAGAACCAACAGGAAGGACAAGATTTTAATTGCCTATTTTAGTGATCAAGACCTAGGGAGAATTTAGCTGACCAAGAAATGTCCAAGTGGCACTGATTTGTACCTCTGAGTTTCTGAAGTATTTACAGCATTTACTTTCCCATTTTGAGAAGCTCATTAGTCCAACCAGTGAGGTACACAGCTGCCACTTCACCCCCATTGCAGCTCAGACTCAAGAAGAGATGCCTCTTTTTTTGCCTTTGATCCAAGTTGTCATCTCTGGACAGAACTCAAGAGAAGTGCACTTACAAACTCATGGAGATCGTGGACACTGAGGGAGGCAACTTTGCTAACATGGCACAACCTTGGCACAAGGAAGCCCTGCCCAAATTTCAGACAGGCTTGCTCTGAAGGCTAGCAGTATTGCAAGCTAGGAGATTCCATTCCTGGGACCAATTTCCTTGAGGTTTTCACTCAAGGAAACTTCACTTCAAGTTTCACTTCAAGTAACCCAGAAATGCCAGGTGTTCAGGCAAACAACACAGAGACATGAGGAATCTTGAAAAGGTCAGATTGACTCTAGGGCAAATCAGCTGAAATAAGGAACAACCTGAACATTCAGCCCTAACAGGAAGTAAAAATCAACAGCTTTCTTGGGTTTGCAAATACCTGTTCCAACATTACTTTCTTTTTGTTTTACGCATTCCTCAGAATTTTTTGCACAAGGCTCAAGACTACTCATTACGATAAGAACAAAACCATGTGTGCATTATGCTCAGGTAAGCAAGAAATCCTGGCTAAACACTTTGTGCGTGAGCAGTATTCCTTGCTGGTAAGAAACAGTGAAAGTGCAAAACAGAGAAAAAATTATTAGTGTTTGAGCTGCAGTTAGTCCATGCATAAAGGAGGATCAATACAACAATTTGTAACTATCAAGAGCTGGAGCCTTTAAACGCCAGCTGGCTTAGTAGAAACCTTCCCACAGTGACTGTATGTCAATATAAGGGTTATTTCCAAGCACCTTTAGTTGTTTTTCTCCAACATGATAAGCCGTGGACTCTAGTATCCTGAGGCTTTCTCTTCAGATCTCTGGGTAGGAACTTGGAAGAACCGCAGCAGTGACTGCACTAAATAAGCCTTTCAAGTTTACAGTCTGGCGTGTGCTAAGGAGTCCAACTGTCCTGTAGCTGTATATTCTGCACGCAGATGATGAACTGAGGTTCTATACATCACTTTCACTTTCCTTTAAAATGCTTAATAATTACCTCCAAAAAGTGGGACATGGTTCCCATAAATGACCTTATTATGAGTTGTGACTTGATGCTACTTAGGGGTATATTTACAAAATGTGATTACGTGTGGCACATGAACAGTGCCAATACATTTTTGTCTCTCAACTCAGGACCAAGCTATACTGGAGCAAAGCTGGGGTAGTCCTAGAGGGGCTGCAGGGCCAAACAAGAAACTCAAGTGCTGATCCAGCTGGAGCTCAGAGTGAGCTGCGTGTCGTCCGTGATTATATGTTTACTTAGACTTACAGTAAAAGGAAAGTAATCTACTACTGAAGTCTCCATGCCCCTATTCCTTAAGATACAACATAGGAAATTTAGGATTTCTAGTTATTTAAAGAATTTGATGGGTATATGTATGGCAAACTTTGAAATTTAGAAATTCTATGGAGGCAGCAGGACACAGTGCATGGATGATATATAGCAGCTACCTTTCCGCTAAGTCTGTGCAGAATGGCTACTTTTGCTGGCCACAAGTAAACATAGACTCCTTTGCCTTTCCACTGGAAAATATATATCTCCCAGGGAAATATTTATTTAGTGAGTGGCAAGGACTCTCTTACTGTGTTGTTCTTCTGCTCCTGCAAATAAACATATGTGACAGACAGCATATTTGTAAACTCAGGATTTTCTGTATTCCCCAGATAGGTCAGATAACCACCGTGCTACTACAATTCTTTCCAATCTCAGGAATTGTCTTCCTGTACAGAGCAAGTGAAATATATACACTTAAAGTGACATCTAAGTGACCTGGTGATGCTCATAATAACAAATAAGTAGTAGCAATAGCAAGTTTTGTTTTTTTGTTTTGTTTTGTTTGCTTCACAAATGACCTTGATTTTGCTTTAACTTATTTTCTATCAATTCTTTAAAACAAGGTGACTAACTTTTTTGCAATTTATTTCCAGTATGAATGATAAACATAGTATTTTTACATTTTCCTGGTTAGCTGATGGATTTTCCTTTTTCAACTAAATAATTAGCAGGTGACTCTTGTTACCTACTTTTCAATAAATATTTCTGAGTGATATTCCATTTTAGAAGGTGAAAAAAACAAGGGTGCTAATTTACCAAAGTAGTTAAATCCTTATAATCTCAGTGCATGCAGGTTGATTCAGTGATTTGTAATTCTTCCAGGCACTGGCGACATCTGGACAGTAATAACCAGTATTAACTGCTATGTGATATGGTATTTGCATCTTATTCTACAGTTAGGAGAAGATCACAGAATAAAGATGAAAAATTTCTTGCAATTATAGCTTAAGAACACTTTTCCCTTGATTAGTTAAACATACGACTTGATCACAGTTTCTGCTTTTGCTGGTTATGCTGGTAAATTCTCCTTATAAATGTCTTTAGCAATTTTAAATCCTTATTTGTCTTAGAACACATGGAAAAGTTACATGGAGATATGTAAATAGCATAGACCTACAACTGCAAATGTAAAAAAAGTACTCTAGGAACACAGACTTAGCAAATCTATTTCTTAAGTCACTGAAAAATTGTGTTTTCTCACAAGAACGGACTTATCTAGTCAATCCCACTTCTGTGAAAATTCTTTTAATCAGGGTGCTATCTAATCTAGCTGTATTTCAAATATTGCAAATATGTTATAAGAAACATGAAAGATGTTCATTTCATGATAGTATGGCACCTAACTTTTTATTGCTCATTGAAACAACATAAAAGTGAGTGATGTAATAATCAAGCATTATTATGGAGATAACACCTTGGAGATAATGCAGATACTTTCATTCAATCCCAAAGTGTAAATTGTAATTTATCTTCTATAAAACAGAAAATTTTCTTCTGAATGAAAACCAAAAATAATTCAGATGTTGATGATAGGTTGTTTCTTTCTTTGCATACATTACACAATAAAAAATCTTCCAATAAGTGCATAAAATTAGTCCTGTACAGCACTAAGATTTCGTGCTTCATTGCTGGCTGGGTAGACATATGGAGTAATATATGGAGCTGCTTTGATTCTGCTTTCACTAGAATAAAAACATGATAAAGACTATGACTTGCATGTAAACTAATAGTTACTTTTTTAATGTGTATTTGTGCCACAGTCTATGAGCTTTAACCAATAATCCATTTTTTGGAGTAGTGCAGGCTCATTTCTCTTCAGAATTAAAAAGGAAATTTCCCTTCTCACACACGTATTTCCCCTATTTCAGATTGGAACCCAGAATTTACTTCTCCATTCTGTGGGTTTTTTTGTTTGTTTGTTTTCTTTTATTTTGAAAAAGTAGTTATAGTTATTCCCTTTTTTAGTAGGAATGAAACATGCTCAAAATTGTGCCATTTGAAGTAATATCAGCAGAGGCCTTTTTTCTTGGCCATATGTATCCTGCTACTACCAAAAGTGCCTACAGAATATGTCTAAATTGCATCTGCAACATTCTTTAAAATTCTTTCTGGTCTGGTTGACTGAGCTCAAGCAATGACATCTTTCTTAGTCACTTTATTTTCTGTTGGAAATATTTCAACCTTCTGTATGTGTTTTTGAATTTTGGCACAAGGAATGCCTTCTGCTTTTTCCTCTGCTTTTCTTTCATCTTTTGTTCTCTTCTGCAAGTGGGGAGAGGGGTGACATTAAGATGGGATAGTGAGAGTCCGTTTGGGTAGGATTTCTAGGAAGTCGTCTAGAACCCACAGTAACTCGAACAGAATTGAACTAAAGAATATCCTCCCAACCATGTCTTCTACTTGTTTAAAGCATGCTTTTGGGACATGGCTTCAATCTCCTTTGGATTAAAGGCTTAAAAATCAGATCTTTTATTTCTTTAGTGAACATCTTAATCCCAGA
>VXAL01009628.1:30125-46962 GCA_013399475.1 Chauna torquata | reverse complement strand
AAAAAAGCATTGCTTGTATGTCTTCTTCAGTTAAAGCACAGCAATATGAATATGAATAGCTGTCTTAGCAGTGATAGAAATCTTACTGCAGAAGAGATGGAATCTCCTAACCATGGATTCATCACCAAAAGGAAAAATCCCTTTCAGAGAGTTTGTATTCCTCCACCTTTCCACATTCCCATCCACTCTTCTTCCATCCTATCCCCTCTTACATGTGCTGAATGAGAAATCCACGTTTTTAGGGACTGTGCTGTGATTAAGGGGAGAAAACTCTCTGGGGTAATAGTGGGAGGACAAGTAATATTTGGGGGGAGAAAGTGGCAATAAAAATTATTTTGAAAATGATAATAGGCAAAATGGTTACTTGTGAAAAACTTTTTCTATTAGCTTCCCTTTACCTGCATTTGTTATATATGCTCGAGTGTAATTACTACATAAAGCCAGTTGGTGCATCTGTGCATCTCTTGTTTATTTTTTAAAACGTACATGTTTACAAGTCTGGATCCTATATATCTAGTAACATCATGCCATTTTGCAGTTAAAATTCACATTTTTTACTCATATCTAAATTATTTATCCCCATTTACTTGACTTGCAAAACAGTTTTAGTTAAGCTGTACTTGGAAGCAAACAAAATCAAAGATAAACATTATTGTGTTGAGATTGATCTTTCTCTGTATGCCAATCACAATCACAGATAAATCACAAACACTTGTAAGCAGGCTCCCGCCACTCCTTAGCTCAGGCATGATAGTTCTCTATTTGTCAGAATTTGTTAGAACTTTCCATCTTTGCAGCTACAATTTTTCCTCAGAAAGTTGTCATCTATAACTGTAAGCCATTTTAGCAGTCTCAGCAGGAACCACCAGGAGCGTATGGTGCTCCCACTGCAGTCTTCCCTGGTTATTCAGCTGTTTTCCTCACATGTTGTAGAGAGTTTGTTCTCTCAGAACAAATAATGCAATAGAGATCATGATCTTCAGTTACTGAAATTCAAGGGGATGATGTACTTTTACGGCGGAGGAGTTGAGTTTTCTAGCAGCCACATGGTAACAGTGATGCTTGTTTTGTGCATGAGTTAGTCCACAGAGAGCCCCACAAAACCTGTGGCTCTTCAGTAATAGTATAATGTCAGTTTAAAAAGCAATTCAGAGAGGAAGCTAAGGATTATATCAATTTTCTCAGCCATTCCAAAAAGAGAATTGTGAAAGTAGAAGAAATGATAGTGAAATGAAGCAGTTTGACTGTCTATTCTTCAACAACTGACAGATGAGGTTATGTGAACTGGTACTTGATGAAATTTTTGAGGGGTTATGCTTTATGCCAACTCACCAAAATAAATATATATATGTATATAAAATTAGCAAAGATCAATTAGCAAAGGTCTGAGAAAACAAAGCAAAACAGTTTTTCAAACAAGAATGTGGAGATTTTAAAATAGTTCCTACCCAGAACTGGGCTGACAACTCACACTTTTAAAACACATTGCAAACAGAAAATAGCAAAAAGAGCATTTCAGGTGACAATATGTTTCAATAATTTTCACTTTAACTTTACCTTAAATGAGAAACTAGCTTTTTTGTTTGCCTGGTTTTTTAAATGGAGTACTTTAAAAACAAATTCTTTCCCTGCACAAAAACATTTTTCATTGGAAATACCATAACATTATTTCTGACCTTCACGGTAAATCGGAAATATATTTCAGCAAAACACTTCTAAGAAATGCACAATTTTATATACCAAAGTTGAATTAAACCATAATTCTGGTCACATTGTTTTTTTGTTTGTTTTGCTCCTACAGCTATGTGTGACATTTACCAGAGTGTTTCCACTTTAAAAAAAAAAAAAAAAGTTGCATTGCTTATTTCTGTGCTTTGAGTCTTAACAGTTTGAATATTCTTATCATTGTGAAAAACTTTCCCTTTTCTAGTTAGCGTTTCCTCATTGCTTAATTTTAGCTCCTTGAAACACTGTATAAAAAGTTGGGGAGCACAGGTATTCAGAACTCTTAAACATTTAAAACTGTATTCTACTACATCTAACAGCATCAGTATTGCGTAAAATAGTGTCTTGCTGATCCTCGATTTGCTCTGATGTACGTGTTAGGCTAAGCAGTACTGACTGCATTCAAATAATGACAAGACACTATTGGAAGTGGTTTCCACCAATCTCACTAAGAACCACGGCACACATGTAAAAGAAAAGATGTATCAAAAATATGTTGGGATAAGTAATCTCTCACTCAGGCACACCAATAGGATCAATGGAACAGCCCACATGCCCATATTATTTAGTGTGGACAAAACTAAAAGCTGTGTATAACATTTCAAAAAGTTTTTTGTCCATGTTATCAACAGACTGCAGTTTTGAAACTGCAGGCAGAGCATTATCAATGCTACTGCCAGCAGATTCTTGCCGTCCAAAAATGTTGTTCTGGCAGACCTCCATTCACCTGTACTGGTTCACTTTCTGGCTGCAATACATCTGACAACCTGAAAGCACATACCTGTTCCAGAAATACCTACAGAAAAAAAGGAAGACACTGCTGGAGTTTAAATAAAAGGGAGAGAGAGAGAATTGGAGTACTAAGAAACGATCTGCAGCAATTAGTAAATCTGACATTACAATAGGTCTTGTTAGATTTTCTCCAGGTTTTATCTCAGAGAGCAAACTACTGACAAATTTTGCAAAACTATTTATCATTCTTTCAATGCGTATAAGGAAGAAATTTTTCATGATGAGGGTGGTGAGACACTGGAACAGGTTGCCCATAGAAGCTGTGGATGCCCCATCAATAGAAGTGTTCAAAGTCAGGTTGGATGGGACTTTGAGCAACCTGGTCTGGTGAAAGATGTCCTTGCCCATGGCAGTGGGGTTGGACTACATGATATTTAAGGGTTTCTTCCAACCCAAACCATTCTGTGATTCTACGATTTTGCAGGTTTCCTAAATATTTATACAATCCTTCAAATGTAACTCAAGTCTCATCTTTCTTCACCTGTTTTTATTTTAGGAAAGACACTGAGGTCAGAGTCTCTTGTCTCAGTTTTCCCTGAGTCTTATACCTTTGTAAGTTTTGTATATTATGGCATTTAGAAGTGTTAGTGATCCACTGCTTCTTCTATTCCTTTTGTATTTCCAGGCTTAGTATGTATTAAAGTAATACAGTTGATTTGATTCTATGTTACCATGATATCACATTTTTTAACCCTTTAGTTATATATATTGTACATTACATATGAAAATAAAAATTTAATACATTAACTTCAATTTTAAAAAAAAAAAATCTATTTGTCAAACTTAAGATTGCTGCACTTTATTTTACATATAGCAGTATATAGTTAAAAAAGAAATTCAGCTGCAAATGTAAAACCACGAGCTAATTACCATTTCCTAAATTCTGCAGAAATAAGGATTTTCAGCCTCAAAAGCTGTCAGTCTGATTTGTGAATGAGGAATGTTATTTGTCTGATTTTTGACCAAATCAAAATTGTACAGGAAAAAAACGTTTTAAATTATATCATAAAATGATGTATTTGTCATAGTAAAAGCATGTCAAAAGTTTCATTTGTCCTTGCTGAACAAAATAACATGAAGATAATGGAGAAAACATGCTTACTATTTGCTAACACAGAGATCTAAGAACTACTTAATCAAGTAAATGTTATTCAAACTTTAAGTCTCAAAGTCAACCTTTTTGATTCTACTTTGACTCTACTTTGACTCTACTTTGAATTTCTCTACCCATAAGTATAAATATTTTCGCTAATAATAGCAAACAAAAGAACACAAGAGCATGGAAGCTTTTGTTAGTCCCCATCCTACTTGGTCTTCTCTGTAGTCTGTGAAAATTTGCCACTGTTGTGTATCCTCTTCATTTGATAACTGGGATTCAAAGATATGCTCAACAATTCAGTCTTGCACCTTGGTAGCCTAGCACACTCCTTCAGATACGTACAATCCATTAAGCAAGAACACAAAATTTTGGAGAAATCCCAACTTTCTGTATCTCTCAGAATAAGGTCAATACACCAGTGAGTGTCAGCATTAGCAGACAACCAAATATTTTGCTGAATTTCTCTAGGTTAAAAAAAAAAAAAGTCACGGTGAGGTGAGTATTTTCTACATTTCTAACACAGATTACCTATGGGAATTTCTAACTATGGGAAGAAATGGCTGGTGTACTAGCCCAGGCACATAGGTGGAAATAACTGATATTACTCTAAAACCCCATAGGATGCAAACACTTCTAATGCAGACTTCAGTGTATAACTACAAAGCTTACAGCAATGGCTATCAGCTTCAGAAAAGCTTCAGTACAAGCGACTGATTTTATTTATTGTCTGTTAGCATTTAATCTCAGAGGACCTTAGGTTCATAGCAACATTATGTACAAAAATCCTTTCCTCTGCTGTGAGAGCTTTTAAGTTTAAACTTCAGACCAGAAACTCTAGGGATTTTCATCCTCATGAGTATTACTTTTAGTTACAAACTTGATTGAGACCTTGCTTAGAAAAGGCCTTTCTTGTAATTGGAAAGTCTAAACAGACATAAAGGTATCCAAGCGCATTAGTTTCTTAAGTATTTATGGTTACTATTTGATACGAATCTTTTTAGAGACAAAAGGATTAAGTTATAACAAGACCTCTCCAAAAAAAACTGCAACATCTGAACTAGTTATATTAATAACTGCTGACTGGACCTTTAGTTTAAGTGTTTTCCTTCAGTTTGATGAGAAATTCCACAAAAGCGGACTAATTTAGGCTGCAAAGAGTTCATTATCAGCTATTTAACAAAAATAGCATCAGTTTGAGTGATGCCCTTTCATCACCCAAAATTACTTGTCATTAATCCTTCTGTAGGAATGTAAGGCCTTCTCAGGTGAGCTGATGGAAAGAGTTTTATGTAGGAGCCTCTCCTCTGATTATCAGAAACCTGAGCTGAATGATCTGCTCCTACATCAAATAAGGACCATGTGTGATGTCTGCTCTGGTTTGGCTTGAACTCTGCAAGCTAAGGGGCAGCAATATCCTATCAGGACCATTTCTGCAATCAATATTTGATAGCTTGTATATGCAGAGATTTTAAACAAAGATTTGGCATGTATTGTGAATGTCCACTTGGACTGTGTTCCAATGTAATGATTTCACATTAAGTATCGGATAATTTTGGTTCATCAGCTTGTGGTGTTTTCTTGCAGTTGTTTGCTTAGGGCAGGATACACATCATGCAGTTTTCGTGATCTAGCAGTTAATTGTCTAACCTAAAGAAAGCTTTTTTGCTTCCAAGAAGAGGTAGGAAACCCCAGAGTATAAATCATATCACCCTCTCTGGAAAGGAAGCATCTAAGGAAATGGGTTAAAGCGCTCTCCTGAACTGATTTGTCCTTGTGTGACTACATATTTAAATCTTAGAAAACTAATATTAGGCAAGATAAATCCCAGTCAAAAAAAAAAAAAAAAAAAAAAAAAAGAGCGTCTTTCACTAATTTTGAAGTTAAGCAGCAGTTCAATGAACATCACATCCCTTTTGTCAAGACCTGGGTAAACTCAC
This sequence comes from Chauna torquata, assembly GCA_013399475.1. Taxonomy (NCBI): domain Eukaryota; kingdom Metazoa; phylum Chordata; class Aves; order Anseriformes; family Anhimidae; genus Chauna; species Chauna torquata. Next base: position 41,409 of record VXAL01009628.1, on the reverse strand, counting down.
TGTGGTGTGCAGCATTTCCATTGGAGAATGGTTTCTCCTCCATTGTTTAGCTTCTCTGTCCACATACACTCCCTGCCCTCCCAGGTGTCGCTCACTTAACCCAAGACCTGAGATTCTCTCAGCCACCAGCCCACACATCCCACCCCTCCTGCTCATTCTCTGTGGCCTGGACCTGTACTATTTACCTTTGCTTACTCTGTGACCATCACAGTGCTCTCTAACACTTTATTGAAGGTCTGTGGGACAAGTATGCAGTCCTTACATGAAGCCTATTGCTAGTATAAAACAGTGTCTTGCACACTGTCTACTGTTCAGTCTGCTGCTATGGGGATAGAGACTCAGATTCAGCAGAACAAAAATTTGGTTGTGCTTATGTTTTCTCATAGTTGCTGCAAGGACTGAGTATAGCTATGAGAAAACATCATATTTGCATTAACTCACAGAATTTCATGTTACTACCTAGGAGACAATTATGAGAAAGGATTTCAAGACAAATGCAATGAAAACCAATGTAAAATGAAAATAAACCTAATAAATAATAAAATAATTTCACTTTGAGTTATTACTGGGTCTCTATTCACAGCAGCAAACCTCCAAGAGGAAATTTTTGGAGCTGGGCAAAACAGAACTAGTCATGACGGAGTTCCCATGTGGAAATAGAAGGTGTTTCTTTCAGGAAGAAACAGTGGGAGGATTTTTTCAACTGCAACCAAAAAGGAGGGGAAAGAAAGAATGCTTTTCATGAGAAAGCAACAACTACCAATTTAAGCATCTGAAAAGATCCGATAGCAACTTTTTACAATATTAAAAGCTGAAGAAAATGTTGTATTAGCTTTTCCCTTTGCTCTATCCACTGTCTCTTCCTGCTGTGTCCCATTTTAATGATACCACCACACTGCAAGAAGTAGGGCATGACGAGTAAAAGAATTATAGAATCATAGAATATCCTGACTTGGAAGGGACCCACAAGGATCATTAAGTCCAACTCCTGGCTCCACAAAGGACCACCCAAAAATCAGACCATATGTCTGAGAGCTTTCTCCAAACACTTCTTGAACTCCAGCAGGCTTGATGCTGTGACTACTTCCTTGGGGAGCCTGTTCCAGTGCCCAGCCACCCTCTCAGAGAAGAACCTTTTCCTAACACCCAGCCTGAACCTCCCCTGTCACAGCTCCATGACATTCCCTCGGGTCCTATTGCTGCTCACCAGAGAGAAGAGATCAGCACCTGCCCCTCCACTCCCCTCGTGAGGAAGCTGCAGGCCGCCATTGGGCCTCCCCTCAGTCTCCTCTTCTCTGGGCTGAACAATCCAAGTGACGTCATGTGTTCCTCATACATCTTCCCCTCTAGACCCTTCAACATCTTTGCAGCCCTCCTTTGGACACTCTCACAGTTTCATGTCCTTCTTATACTGTGGCACCCAAAGCTGCACACAGTGCTCGAGGTGAGGCCGCACCAGCACAGAGCAGAGCGGGACAATCCCTTCCCTTGACCGGCCAGCAGTGCCGTGCCTGATGCACCCCAGGGTATGGTTGGCCCTCCTTGCTGCCGGGACACACGGTTGACTCATGTTCAACTTGCCGTCAACCAGAACCCCCAGATCTCTTTCTGCGGGGCTGCTCTCCAGCCTCTCATCCCCCAGTCTGTACGTATAGCCACGGCTACACCTTCCCAGGTGTAGAGTCTGGCACTTGCTCTTGTTGAACTTCATATCGTTGGTGATTGCCCAGCCCTCTGATTTGTCAAGATCTCTCTGCAAGGCTTCTCTGCCCTCAACAGAATCAACAGCTCCTCCTAATTTAGTATCATCCGCAGACTTACTCAGTCCTTACTTTGAGTCCTACATCCAAGTCATTTATGAAAACACTAAAGAGAACTGGCCCTAAAATGGAGCCCTGGGGAACCCCACAGGTGACTGGCTGCCCGCCTGATGTAACCCCATTTAGTATAACCCATTGAGCCCGTCAGCCAATTGTTCACCCATCATATTATGCATTTATCTAGCTATATGCTGGATATTTTGCCCAGAAGAATACTGTGAAAAATAGTTGATTTCACTAGTGTAACCAGTAGGAAAAAACCACTATAATGTCATAGAATATTACATATACTTTTTCTTTCAATTTTTCACTTTTCTGTAAGAAAAAAGGCATTTTTTGGTCATCAGAATGGAAAAATTGGGTTCAAGAGCTCTGAATTTCTATAGGTTATAATATTATTACGTATTACTGTTGAAGTAAACCTAAATGCTTTACTGGAGATGGTGAAATACCACTTTTTTTCTAAATGAGCAAACTTGTAGACAACAGCTGAAACATAAAATTTTCAACAGGTGAAAGTCTGCAAGTGAAAATCTTGATTTCCTCATTGTTCTAGTTAAAGGTGTTTTTTAGGTCCGGTTAAAAATAAAAGCACCACAAATCAGAACTAAGCAGCTAGTTAATGGAGTGCTTGATGCCATAAACAGGACATGGACAATTGGCTTTTGGAAGGCGATTTCAGTCTAAAACAGGAAGACACTTTACCCACAAATACTACATTCCCACAACCTAGAAGATTGCTAGTTCTTTAATCACAATTTAATTAGAACTGATTGGCTTCATTGCTAAATTAGGGACATTAGGGGGTTTGCTCCTTTAGCAGGTTTTCTGCACACACTCCATTGGCAGCACTCTTACAGCTGTACATATGCTGTCCTCACCCGAGCAAAATTGTGACAATCGCAATCTTGAAGAAAAGTTCCCTGGTAGACAGTGCTGTCCTTTTCAGGTACAGAGAAACAATTTGTTCTACTTGCTCACTGTGTGTGAATCAGGCCAATTATCTACAAACAGTGTTGGGGAGAGGAGGAAAAGGCTTACCCGGAGATGGTATTTTGGAGGTGGGGGGTAGAAGATATGCTGTCAGAGCTTTTTCAGCAACTCTGAGAATTATCATGCCTGAAACATGCTAAATTAGACAGTGCTGAACAAGATGTTCATGACTAAGCAAAAGACAACGTCTAGAAAAGTATAAAGGTCCCTAGAGTACAATTTAGGCCTTTAATATTAAAAAGTAACCAAAAACATTTGTGATTGCATAAACACCTTTACATCCTTAAACTTTACCAAGATGCCTGAAGTTCTATTATTTGACACAGTTAAAAACAGAGCCATCTTGAGGATCTGAGGATCATTGCCCTCTGCCAAAGGCCATCTAGAATTCACAGTACAAACAACTTGAATTCCTCACAGAGGATAAATCCAACAAATACATCTGAGTATACGTAAGTCATACTGAGTTTAGCACAAAATTGTTATGAGCACAGTGAGGTTTCAGACTTGCAATTCTCTGTGCACTGTGTTATAACAGCATTCTGATCCTGAAGTTTTGTTTTCATCAGTTATTTCTATTGACAATGTGCACCCAAAAAAGTAAACCCTTAGTAGTTTGTACCTATCACTGTAACCTTGAGACAGTGAGCACCTGCTTGTTTGTTCTCAGGCAGTCTGAAATAAAATGAAAAAGAATATAGCTTTTTAGATATTCTGATTCTTGCGCTGAAAGAAAAGACCACGTGTGATAGCCATTATAATATTACAAGCCTATTACAGTAGCTGGTCAAAAGTCATTTTTCACCCTATCTTGAACAAAATTGAAATGCTCCCATCTACTTTCTTACAATACATTTTACAATTGTAAGTACACTTTTGGAGAAATCAAAACTCCTCCACAGAATGCCACAATCTTGTGCAGTTCATGTTCTAATTTACCAAGTGCAGTTTGATCTCATCTTACCAAGGCTGTTTCATTTCTCCTTATTCTTATAACTTGTATCATAACCTTTAGCCTACAGACTGATGGCAAAAGCCTCAAAATCATTTAAGTGTTTCACCAGTACGTTAGATGTGGAAATGTGTTTTGTGCCCCTCTATCAAAGAAATACATAAATAATCTGGAGAAAGCCCAGCAGAGAGCCACCAAGAGGCTCAGGAGGCTTGAGCACTTGTCCTGTGAGAAGAAGTTGAGGGAGATGGGCTTGTTCGGCCTTGAGAAGACATAGCTTCAGGGTCAGGCTCCCTGAGGAGCAGCCCCCAGTGCCTACACGGAGATGGAGCCAGGCTCTTCACAATGGTGCATGGCGCAAAAAAAAAAAAAAAGGACAAGAAACAGTTGGCATAAATTGAAATGAGAGGTTTAGACTGGTATAACCCTTTTTTCCCATGAGGATGGTCAAGCAGAAGAACAGGCTGCCCAGAGAAGATGTGCAGTCTCTCACCATCCTTTGAGGTTTTCAAGACCTGACTGGATAAAGCCCTGAGCCACCTGGATGCAGCCTCAAGCTGACCCTGAGACCTCCTGAGGTCCCTTCTAACCTGAACTGTCATATGATCCAATTCAGATGGCACCGCACAAAAATGTTCCAATGGAAGTCAATTGAATAAAGATGATTTACAGCCCCTCCAATTTTGCTTCAAAATCTGGTGTAATATGAGAATGCCAGAGGGGTAATGACAAGAATTTTATTTTTTAAGACAACTTACACTATCTTCTGTTACAGTAGACTGATTCTTTACTTACAGTAGACTTACTCTGATGTTCTCTATTTTCATTTAATTGAAGAGAGGGCATCTGAAGGGATAGAAATTCAAACACAACCTAGATCATGTAACTCAGAAAAGCTGTAGTCAGCCTCTCATTTTAACATTCTCCAATCTTATGGGTATGTACACTTTGTTACACTAAATTACTTAGTAATAAAAAATAGCCAATAGGTAATTCACAAGATGACCATCACTGTAAACAATGTAAACAATAGTTTTTGTTTCCCAAAAACTGTGTTAAAACCTAAAATAGGTCTGATAACTTTCAGAAAGAGAAAAAGAAAGGGCTGGTAGTGAAACACAGTAACATAGTAATTACTCTTCCGGATGGAGAACAACAGAGACTTTTTTTCTAGCTGTAATCAGTGTATAATTATGGCCCCACAAACAAGGCAACACATAAAGAAACAACTAGAAACTAGCAGCTTGCTCCATGCTATAAATTTTTGGTCTCTTCAGGCATTTTATCTTCATTGCCCTTAGAGACAATTGGAACTGCATTTTTTAGGCTGCAGCTCTCTTCATCAGTAGCACCATCCAGAGGTACAATTAATGTTCTGGAGAAGACAGTTTATTAAAAAAAAAAAAAAAAGTGCCATGGAGAATGACACATACACATTTTTATTTATTCATTTATTTATTTTAAAGAAAGCAAGGCTTGAGGGCAAAGTGATTCCCTGTTTTGTGTGTGAGAAATAATGCAATAACAAACCAAAACCAAAATATTTTTCACAAAAATAAATAATGAATACACATCTCAGTCTTTTATCTGGCATCCAGTTATCTTCTGTTATGATTTCAACTTCTTAACACCTTGACTTCAAGAAAGACTTGTCAAACAAAGAAATACAGGGACTTCATCAGCCTGTCCCTCAGATTAACCAATACCTTCACTATGTATTCTTGGTAGGAATTATTTTATAAAGCATGTTATTTATCTCATATGAAATCTCTCACAAATCAATGAAGCAGCTTTACATAGAGAGGAACTGCAGAATCTGGCCTATATTTCATATCATTTGTCCAAGAGCTTAATGGAAATAATTCTTGATTTGTTATTTGCTCATAAAAAAAAAAAAGAAAGTATAGCTAGTTGTCCACAATAAGAACTGTCACTAAGGAAGGAAAAATAAAGAAAAATTTTGAAGAGCTGTGCTAGGATCTGTGACATACCAGTGAGAAAAGCTAGTTCAAGACAGCTAACCAAGAGAAACCAAAATAGTTTTGCCAACTGTTCAGACAAAAATTATTTTTTTTTACCCCAGGATAGGACACTCTTCCTACAGGAAGAGAAGAAGGAAAGAGAAAGACAGAAATCTTGCAGAGCCCTGAAAAACTAGTCTAGCTCTTAATATTTTTAAGATGGAAGGGATGGTAATAGCATTTGATATAACCACAGACGACTTCACCCATTTGTTAGTTGAAGTCACTGTTTCTTGTCACTCTCATGGGAGCTGGCAGCAACCAACTTGTGTCACCAGTTTGCTGGGCAGGGGGGACACAGCAAAGACTCCAAATCATAGCTAATTTTGCCTACGTCAAGTTTGGTCTTGTCTTGCCCATGCTTCTTTCAGAAAGTTTTCAGGCTGCAAATTATTTAAGAAAGGCAGCTAAATATAGCAATAGGAGCACTGTGGTTTATATATCTCTATTTAAAATATATTCGCACTATGATCTGGAATAACTGCAAGTGGACTTCTAGAATTGGTCTGGTTTCAGTGAAACAGTAACAAAGGACTTAAAAAAAAAAACTAATATTGCACAAGGATCTATATTTAGTCAGGCAAAAGTCTCCTTGAGTGCTATCAGTAAACGTACCTTGCTGATCCCTTCTCAAGATTTGACTTCCAAAATTGTTCTCTGACCAAGCAGTCTGCAGAAAGACCGTTGTATTGTTCCCTAAGCCAAAAACAAAGGCTAAATGGGAATGACATGCCAGTAAAGGAGAGTTATGGCTGTGGAGGTCTTCTTTGAAACACAGACTTGATGTATAGATGGGAGTTATGACAAATAGATCAAAGGCACGTCCTAATAGTCCTGTCAGTCCATTCATACTCCTATTAGTACATGACTGCTTCAGTGTACTACTCACTGGCATCACTCCTGCCTTCATGGGACTGAGACAAGGCTACATTTTTTTTATCCAGGTCAGAGTTCTTCTCAATTGCTAACTCACAAGTAATTACATTTGTCACTAGATGGACCTGACAGTCACAATGTCACCAGAATATTGGTAGTATTTAATTTCAACACCACTCAGAATCTCCTTTAGCAGCATCAAGTACACAATGAATAAAATGAATGACAAGATTCACCTTTTTTTTTTTTTAAGACTCCACATCTAAGAGCTGTTGCTGAAACAACTTAGTATTTAAGACAGGGAATACGAAAAGTGGTGGGATTTTTTTTGAATTCTAGCATTTCTATTAGCAGAATCAAAGTATCTTACTATTTTATTTCCCTTTGTTCTAGGCTTCTTAAAGAGCTATAATCTTTCTTTGAGGAGCTGATTTTTTTATTCTTTTATATAAACTTTTGTTCCAATTCAAGACAGATTCATGCTGTCATACAACCACAATAATAAAAGTTACAGTGGATATCATTATTAACATGGATAGTAATATAAATTGTAAATCTGTTGTGTGTTGTCCTTGTGATGCTACAAAAGCAGCACATTAAGGAAAGTTACCACTTCTGCAATCAAGAGAAACAAACACTTCATCAAGGAAGATTTTCAGAGCATCCCTCTGCTCTACTGCTGTTTAACTGCATTAAGTTCACAGACAAGCACTGTTCTGTTCTGAGCCCTTTAATTCATCAGAGCACAGACTTTCAAAAAAGGAGGTCTGTTTAGTCTATCTCTATCATCATAATGACAGTAGAAACACAAAATAGCCTGTGGCTCTGGGTGAGTTAATTATCTACTTTTTTTTTTCCCTAGGACACTGTCTTGAAGTACTAACACATTAACCTTGTAGACTGTTCTCTTAGACCTCCTGCACTACATGAGATTACTACTAGTCTCAACTGGTTAGTGTCAATTTTCCTGCTTTCCAGGGTTACTCAGGTCATACCTCAGTGCCTGGAAGATTAATTTTCCTCTTAGGGACAGGGTAAGTTAAAGTATTCAAACACTTAAATTAAGTGTTGGAACATACTCTGAATAGAGAAAAAACTAAGTGATACAAATCTAGTTTCCCCAATGAAACTGAAATACTATCAGAGAACAAGATCTCTTTTCCAGTAGAATACTTATTCATACCTACTCTGAAAGTATATCCAAACTATCGGTTTTAATGAAAAGGACTAGGACTCTCCAACAATATGCTTTGGTCTGCCAGTACCATAAATGTCATACAGGTTCATTTATATATAAATACAATATATTTATATTTCTATTTATATATATATTATAAATAGAACATATTTCAAGGGGTGAATCTTCATCCTTTATGTCACCTGTATTTGTTTTCCTTGAAATCCATTACATAACTACCTTTCTTGTAGTATAATGATTCAGCAGGCTCTATCAAATGCAACTGAAGTAAGTATTTAGCACAATGTTGTAAGTACAATACAGAGACTAAAAAGCTAAATATACAATTTGCCAACTGACTGCATGTTGTCATTTAAGCTTTTACTTTTCACTGCCTTTGGACAATGGAACTGAATTCAACAAATTTACATTTTGCTTATTGGCATAAACACTACCCTATTGAAAACAATATTTAATTTAATTCATTGGAGCTGTTGCCATGTAGTTTCAGTGGAAACAGGACATCATTTTTTTTATTTTCAGTTCTGAAGAATCGCTTGTTTTCGGCTTTTAGTTGTTATTTGCTGAAAATACTCTTGTTAATTAAATTGAAACTTTTGTAAGAAAGATATAACCTATTACCATCATAAAATTAGTATCTTTTATGAGCAGAAGACTGCACACAGCTTCATTTCAGATTCCTCCCCTTTTTGAATCTAAGAGCATATTTCTTGATACCAATGAGGATATCATTGATAACTGACTAGCATTTGAAGCAAATGCTTTTAGATCACTGTACAGTCTACAGAATACTGTCCTTCATCAAAAACCATCACCTTTGTGAACCTGTCACAGAAAAATTTCTTCAAGACATCTGACCTTAAGGCTCAAAAGAAGAAAGTGATAAACTACTGAAAGATATGGACAGTGGTTCTCATCATACCCTAGTAAAGATGTCTTTGCAAAAACTGGTCTTTACTAGGATGAAGCTGTGAAAATCAAATTATAAAAGTCTTAGTTGTATCTAAGTACCGCCTGGCATCTACAGAGCCTTAAAATAAACTCTATCAACATCACAGCCAAGCTAGTATAGTTGCTCTGCAATGGTTTAGCCAATGCAGTTGGAAAACCCACAGAAGCACGGAAGATACTCAAAGAGTAGCCAGTAACCATTTGTTTCAGGTAAACACTGTGTGTAATAGAATTATTAGCCTTTAAGGAACACTCCAATAAAATTATTTACTTCCCAAGATACTCATAATGTTGCTTTGGGTGCCTTTCTTTTCACATTTTTTATGACAATTCACAGCCCTTAGCATCCAACTCAATGCTGCCTTTAGGAGGAGATCAATTCAATTTTGTCTGTTTACTCTTAGGCAGAATCGAAAGGTAGGTCAAACAGAGAAATCTGTTTCACTGTATGTAGCTCTGTAACTGTAATACCTTGATAACACATTCATCAAATTTGAAAAAGTGCAGTTGATGTCCATTACAGTACATGGAAGGTTAAGATGTTTGAGTTGCTAGAGCAAGTTTACACAGATCTGTATCGATGTAGCTGGACAGGCAGACAGACAGACAGATAAACATTCACACTCAAAAACGAAAGGTTCAAAGAAGGAGATGGATTTAATTTATCTGAAAGCATTTAAAACCACCTCCATTTTTTAATTGGTAGCTGGAGGTTTTCAAAGGGGTTTCTTTACGGAAAATATTTATCTGAAGTTTCTTCAGATAACCTGATGAAAAATGATTATCAGTAATTTCCTATGAAGGAATGGATTCAATGCTTAACAGCTATGCTGTATTTTGCTTGTCTGCAAAGGCATATTTTTAAGATCTTCAATTTCTCTCTCAAGGATTCCAGGCTGAGATGCTGATTTCAATTGTACAAATTTTGAACCTAAAATAATATTATTGAAATAGATTTCTTCTACTTTCATATTAGTAAACAAAGCAGGACTGGGTTTCTAGCCTAAGTATTAACGTAGTTATCTGTACTGCTAAATTTTTAACCTGATCTGATAATACTTGGTCCTGTTGGTAATGTATGCTGTCGGGATCCAGCCATCCCCTTATGAGAAGGTGACAAAGTTAAGCTGTATGGACATAAACCACCCTACATTGGCATGTATCAGAGTCTGAAACCCATTGCTTCAACGTCTGCCCATGGGTCCAGAAGCCCCATTTCAGCTCAGCCTCTGCCCCAAGGATGCTGTAGGGGTGTCTGGACCAAGTTTGATCACTGCGCTTCCAGGACTGACCTCGGACAGGGCATTTGTGACTGATGATTGCTGGCTGGATCGGACCTGCTGCTGCCACCCCCCTGTTCTACTTCCCTGCTTGGTGGCTGCAGAATGGCACAGCACCAGGGCAGCTCCTGCTGCTCCCCAAGAGCTGAACTCAGGTATATCCCTAGCAGTTTTCTAAAACTAATGTCATCCTCACTTACATGTGGTACAGAAAAAAAAAAAAACTTACCTGCCTGATATTTGTTTTACAGCATCTAAAGAACCTTTCACTAGAGAGAAATTGACTTTCAGAAACCAGGCTTTTGGAAAGAGTAGTGATATGATTTCCTCTCTTTACACTGCCTGTTCTCACAGATTTTATTTTAACTAAAGTACATTTCAAAAAGGATGACTGCATCAGTATTAGCATTCCTGAGTTTAGCTGATTTACTAGCTGTGCTTTATCCAGCCTTTGTATGATACACTTCTAACATCTTCACTAAAATAAACAGCAAGCTCAGTCATTTACATGCTTTATTGCCACTAACCCATTCAATCAGCAGTTAGTTCAGCTACTATTGAATTATTGCTTCAGCTGAAATACCTTCAGTTTTAACTCTTCCAAATCTTTTGATGATATTTTGAGGGGACATTATTTCTCTGAACCAGGAAAAAAAAAAGAAAAAAGAAAAAAAAAGAAAAAAAAAAGAAAGATGAAATGTTTCTATTCTCTTAGAGAAATTTCTAATTATTATCTGCTCTGAGTAACATTAATAAAATATATTTGCAGGAGTCTGTCACCTTTCACTCCACTCTAAAGTAAAATCTTTCACTCATTAAAACACAAGGAGCACCTTTTCCATCCTTTAAGTCATCTTATTGGTCATAAAATAAGTTGAGTTTAAAAATAATGAGCTACTGATGTAGGATTAATGCTTGATTATCTTTGTGAAGTTAATAATAGTGACTCTTACACAGATTTGCCAGAATTAATGGACCATACAAAACTGACACAGAAAGGGTAGCCATTGCTCAATTATTTTCATTAGAACCTTCTTTTTTTTTAAATGCTGGTGCTCACAATGGAAGCTGTCATGCCTTTTTCAAATAACATCTTTGTAAGATTCTATGCTTCATTTACACTTGAGATTTGGAAAATATGACTGTCAAAACCAAAGAATTTTTGTTCTTTCTCATTTATACTACAGTATTAG
>VXAL01009628.1:0-30112 GCA_013399475.1 Chauna torquata | reverse complement strand
TTTTTTTTTTTTTTTTTTTTTTTTAAACAGAATCACATATTTGAGAGCTTGTGATGGGTACACGGAAGCAAAAGGATTTGGAATTAAGAGATAGAAGCAAATATTATACAAACAGCACACACCAGTATAAATTTTTCTGCATTTCCTGCTGCTTGATAATGAATCAAAGCTACAACATAAATAAACCAGTGTTTGGCTTTTTAAGACTAGAATGAGCCAAAAATGTACAGATGTCAATGACACAGGGCTAAGTATATCAACTCTATCCAATCAGAAGGCATAACACAGGCTGTTCTTCAGCATCAGTGGTGTGGGTGCTTTAAATCCACCCATCTTTACTCAACAAGACTATTATCCTTATTAATGGGTTTGATTAATCTCAAGTCCACAGTCAAGAGAAGACACTTAAGGAAAGTAATCACAGCTTCCTCTATTTCACTACCTCCATAGACTTGGATAGACTTAAGGGTAATGCAAAAAGCAGTGAACTGAAGACCAGGAAAAACGAAGTCTATTCTGACTTATGGTTGCAGCAGTCATCATAAATCCTCCATTGTGTCTGGCATATCCTCAAAATAGCCCACCTCCCTCCCCCAGCAGCAAATTTCTTTCCAGTTCAGGGGTCTAGATTAATTCAGCCATGGTACTCTGAAGGCTGTAATAAACAAATATACATATACATTTGAATTCTATTTCTCCCTGAACTCTCCCAGAGAAATAAGGTCTGTTAGTAGGAGGACAATCTCATTAACCTACCTTTTTAACAAGAAGATTCTCTGCAAAGATTCTAGCCCTGTAAAAGTCAATATAATTGTTAAAACAGGTTGAGTGATAAGTGCATGGCTTTCTAGTGCATTGACCTGATCAATTTTTTCATTCCTTTCCTCCTTATGTCATATTCCAATCCTGCCTAACTTATTCAGGCTGACATAAACTACTGCACAATTTAAAAAAAAAAAAAAAATTTGGATCATTGGATCACCACAGTCTGAGGTGGTCTCATAAACCACTATGGCTGTCCTGGCCTTCAAGAAGCACTGGCCGGGTGAAATTAAGAGGTTCCTGCTGTTTTCCAGATGTTTTGGCACCTGGAGAACCAGGACTATCCTGGTTACACTTCCTCTTCCTCAGTTGTTCCTCCCATGTAAGGTGCAATTAGCACAATGACTTCCTAAGGATTCTGTAGAATGAACCTGCAGGCAGCCAGTCGAGCTGAATTTATGGCTGCTTTGTATTGCAGAGTAATGATGGAGCCTGAGGCAGACAAAAGTTCTTGCAAAAATCTCTACTGCCATCTATTTAGCTTTGATAGAGGAAGAAAGAAGCTCAGCCACACTTAACTAAATTACATTGAACACATACGTGAATATGGTGTCAGAGTTAAATGAAGTGCTAATTGGAGATAATATTCTCTTCCATTGCAAAGACCCAGAGCTAATCAAAACAGTTAACTAAGCTATTAACCATACTGAACTTACTGACTAGTATTGTTTATTACTCTTCCCAAAAGAATTTCTCATTCTTCTGTGACAAAGGAAGAAGGAATAAATTATCTTAAGTGTGGTGAGTGAAAGTTATGATGATCCTAGAACTATCTCTAAGGTGTGTGTAGGAGAGTTTAATAGTAAAGGAATTACAGACTAGATATGTTAGCACCAAATGTGTCAGCCTTATACCACTCAAGGGGGTGGGCTGTAGAGCAGCTCTGGAATTAGTCCTTTTCAACACATAATAATGCAATTTCTCACCCTACTTCTTTAGCAAAATGGTAAGCAAAAGTGCTTTTCTCACTGATATTTCATCTTTGATAGACAGAAAATACTATGTGGTAACTCTTTTCCTGACTCACTCTAAGTAGTTTAACTAAAGGACCTTGTTTCTACCAAATGCCGTTGATTATCATCAATTATATTTTTATCAAAGTTCTGTACAGACCTTCAAGTTCTTTAATAAACATGCAACCATCAAGTTGTGTAAATTAGAGACCCATCTGAATGTCAACATTTTTATGTTTAAATGATCTTCAGCACATGTACATCTTGGTGAGGCCGTCTAGAGTTTTGTCTACCATGCCTTTTGAATGTTCACATCCCTGCCAAATCAGGATTGTACCCAACACTAGTCTCTGAAGAGGAGGACATTTGTGTGTTTACTATTTAGTTTTTCTTCATCTAATGCAAGACCGGCTTTTTAAGTCAGTACCTTAAGGGATGATTTAATTTCAATTTTGTTGTTATTGTTATTGTGGTATAATGCTATAACATGACCTTGCACTGATACAAAAGCTGTTATTTAGGGCACAAAATGTTATACCTTGAAACATATCCTGGCAACACAACAGAGTAATTCTAAGCATCTTCCAATCTTGTGTGCAGCCCCAAGTTAGCAGCTCCAGTCCTCCGTATCTTTTCTCTTTTTTTATCAAAAAAAGTAAACATCAAAGGAAGATGCTTCAGAAACCAAATCGACACACAGTCCTTCTCTACCAATCATCTCATCAATTATCACCAAAGTCCAAAGGTGAGGACTAAAGGAAAAACATGAAACCAACCCCACTGTGGTGTCTTTCTACTCAAGAACCTCTACCATCAACCTACTCTGAGACTTTAGTGATAGCTGATTTTTTCCATTCATGTGGACTGGTATCTGTAAAACCATCAGTAATTTTACAGAAACCCCATGACCAGTCATTCTACTGGGAATTGGATAATCAAAGCTAAATACAGCTCCAAAAATTTCAGCCATCAACTACAGAGCTACCAAGGTAAGATTTTAAATGTGTCTGTTCTGCCTTCACGAAGAATGGAAATTGTAGGTTCTGCAAAAAAAAGGATGGAAATAAGTGTTGAAAAGACTGAGTCACAACAAAGGAGTTGAATTAGTGGGTATATTTTTTTTATAACTATGACAAAAGGAAAGGAATCTTGATAACTTACATCATGAATCTAGCCCGCTCCTCTGAGCATTAGTCTCTATCTGTCATTTCAGTGATAGAGGCACAGAAAGCAATTCATTGTGTCACCCTTATATTACTATGCAAGATCATAAGTTCAATCATCAAAGTAAAAGCGAACAAAGACAAAAAGGAAAAAATACAAGGTCCAGGAAATGATGGTAATTTGCAGAGAAAAAAAAAAAAAAGAAGAAGAAGAAAAAGATGGCTTTGGTTAAATCCTGAATGTTGCAGTGCCTGAAAGTCAAACTACGAGGGCTGTCAAAGATACCTTTGGCACTGGGTAACAGTAGCACTAATACCAAAGTACTTTACATTTAGAAATGCAAAATGATAAGACTTAATCTTTAAGAAAAAAAGAGTAGTTGGCTGTGTGTGTGCTGTAACTCATCTTTGTGTCCTGTAACCCTCCGTGTAAAGTTATGAGTCAAGCTCTATGCCCAAAGAAGTACGACAGTTTCAAAAACTTCTGAATGAAAAAAGGGTAAACATCATCAGATCAAGTCCAGAAGTCATTCTGCTAAAATTTAAGACTGTTTCAGTGAAACTGGCAGATCACTGACAATTCTTAGCCTTTCCTACACTCCAGCCTATATAAAAATAAAACAAAATGGTATTTTTTGCACAGATTATACATGGCACCCAGCAAGCAGTACCTGAGGACACACTGATGATAGCTGGCTGCACAGAATGGATCAGGCTGGACCACTCAGGGAAAAAATTTACCTTTCAGTTCATCAAAGAGACTGCTGGAATGAAGAAAGGCATTAGCAGGATGCCAAAAAAGGGAAGAGAAAAGGAGAAGAGAGGGTGGTGAGTGATAGACTGTGGCAAAAGTAGTGGAGAAAGGAAGAAGAAATGGAACTGTACTGCAAAGCTGAAGAGAAATCAGATTAGCAATAAGCAGAAAGCTGATGGTAGGAGAAAATCAAGTACCGTGGTTCCAGATGTTGTTTTGGCTTGCAAATCTGCATCAAAGTTCAAATATTAATGCTGCCATTCTGATTTATATGCCTATTAGAACTGATGAAAAATGGAATATCCTCCACTAAGAATGACTCTTCACATCTTTTCTAGATGTCTCATCTCTAAAGTTAATTTGTTATCTGTCAGATTACAGTATTGTTTTGAAGTTCCAGACAACATCAGGACTTAGAACCAACCCAAAATAGTAACAATCATGTCCAAAAAAAGATGTAGGAATCTCAGAAAGTGAGGTGGGTGTCTCTTTGCGAAACCTTAGATGCCCAGCAGAACAGTGAGCTTTCTTTATATGCCCACACTCATGCTCAGATAGGGGAATCCATGTTGTCTTAAGCATTTAAAGAATTTCACTTAAAAATGCACAGGAGCTATAAGCAGTGTCAGCTGCCAGCAGCATCAGTAGCCAATTAAGAAAAGTGAGTGCAGGAATGAGCCAGAGCTGCCCATTGGCATCTTCCATTTTGGCCCATCTTAGCTTCATCCTCAAGGCTGATCCCCTAAAACTGTTCTTTTGTTTCAACACCTGGTGGTGGTGCTGTTGCTCCTTTCTATACAGCAGCTTACTGTGTCCAGGTCTTACCTGGGATGTGGAAAACCCCGACTTTATTATCTAGCACACAGTACTACTGTAGTGTTGTTACACTCTCCCAACTTCACCATGGGCTGTTAGCTCAGGTGTCCCTGCCCACGGCTTTATTGCACTTCATAGACATGTAAAGAAATTTACTCCACTGTGCTAAACACCTTAAAACGCTGATGAAAAAGGGCAGTCCTTTTTCTGTAGAAAATACAGCTTAATTAAAGAAAAGAAGAGAATAGAATGAGAGCAGAAAGTCAGTGAATTGACAAAAAGTGTTGGAGTTAGAAAAAGAAAGCAGACCTCATAGATTTGGGGCAGTGTCATATCTAATTGTTAAGGCAGTCTTTCAGAGAGAGGAATTTCACTGGTATTGCTAGTCCTCTTTAGTTCAGAGAAGTAACCTTGTTCATATATGTGACCACAGAGATCATAGAAATGTATAGCTGTAAATATCCCCCACCCTGCTGTGTGTGTATTTATAAACAGGAATTGTCAATAAGAGGACAGGTGGTTGCTAAATCTTAAAGACTCTTGCCAGTCTTAAGAACAGCGTAGTTTCTGTATAACTTTACCACTCTGATTTTCGAGCATTTTATAAGACAAACAAATTCTAAGGAAAGATATCTGATCCTTTGATGTATTGTTTATGATTAGTATCAGGTACACATCACAGCAGATGAAAAGCTTGCTTCAAATGTAAAAATAAATGGTGCAGGTTGAAAAAAGTCAAGTCACCGCAAGAAGAAAATTTAAAATGAAAAAGTGGCAAAGCTATGTAAATTTTTCAGAATCCTGCTAATTATTTAATCTTATTTTAAAATAACAATAATGTCCTGATAAGAGAAGTCTCATTTAAAAGTTCTCGTATTTATGAGCTGAAGGGTAGACAAGCAAAACCTATGAACAAATACAAATTGCACATTAACAAGGGCTTTTTCAAGATTTGCAAATCATCCACATGTCAAAATAGAGCTATCCTGACAAAGAAAAAATTAACACAAAAGACAAAAACATGAATAAATCAGGCAGGACCAGATTAATGCTTATGCACTTCAGGTCTGAGATTAGGGCACCAGCTTTTGGAATAACATAATGAGATCACAATCCCAGATTTCATTAAAAAGCATGTTTCTCAGCCCTGCAGAGGGTAGGAGAAAGGAACAGAGAGAGGAAAGAGCTTAAAAACAGAAATGAAGGGTAATTAATGTCTGTCCAACTCTGCAGATAGCTCCAATGGATGTAAACTGTCCAAATCACTGCTGCACAGAAATGAGCCATCACAGAAAGGAAGAGCAGAATCACACTCAAGACAAGGGAGGCAAGCAAAGGTGGAGCTGAGTTTTGATGTCAACCTATTTTAAGGCACTGGATTCTGTTCTCTGACTGTCACTTGCTGACTTAAGTACCATACACCACATCATATCTCCATTCCTGTATTTCTGAATAATAGATGCACTTAGAAATGCTATACTTAGTGATCTTGCTTTTGAAGCACATTTCTCCCCCCTCTCTGCTCTTTTCCTTTTCCAGTGCACATATATACTATATACATATCCTAGGGAGTCCTTAAACTTTAATAAAATCAAGAAAAGAGAATGCCAGTTCAGGCAGGATGACGGAAAAAAACTATGGTGCAGGGGAGAGAAAGAAGTCCATATAGCTAAAGGAAATAAAACCAGAAGAATAATGACTAGTAAGAGGAGAAAAAGTTAATTATCATAGCTTTCAAAATGCTCAATGTCCAGAGAAAACAGCAGGCAGCAGCTGTGGGAGTAGCATCAGCAGCAGGGACAGACACAGTGGTGATCTCAATGGAGTGGCTAGGTACCTGCACCGTTGCATCTATATCACCTGAGCATGAATGCAAGTCTTGGATGTGGCAGCGTAAATGGGAAAAAAGGAACTACATCCCTCTCTATTAGTCACACTCATAAATCTATGCTTGTGCAGTGACATCCTTCTTCATTCTGAACATAGAGCATGGAAAAGCATTTCATCTGACATCTCAACAACTATATGTCTGTGTCAGGGCAATTCCTTCCTAAACTGAGCTGTACAGAGACATCCCTCCTCTGCTACTACAATTGCATAATTCGTACTACGATCTTTTTTCATTTTCACCCAGACAAAGTGTCTAAAAATGAATAAGAAAATATAAATAGGAACGTAATAACTGTCAATGTCCTTCCCAAGCACTTCTTTGTTTGTCACCAAAATAAACGCTGTATCTTTAATGACAAAAAACTCACAGGCAATCTGCTCCTTAATTTCAGAAAATGAAAAAATAAATAAGCATTGTCCATTCCTAAAGTTCATGGTTCTTTTGATTTCACACATTTGAATGTGATTATTAGATTAGGATTAACGTCTAGATGCAGATATCTAAATGTCTTGAACTTAGATGGGTCCATATGAGCGAGATATCTTACTTCCTTTGAGGTCATGGGAGATCTAGTCTATCACATCCGTGGAGTTTAATAAAATCCAAGACTTTTCATTAGAATATTAGAGAATATCTAAATTTAAGTGTCTGAATCTGGAACTGAACCCACTTCTGTATCTCAATTCTGTTGCACACAGATAGGAATAATGGCTCCATCTGCCACTCCAGAAGGGGACATGTCACTCCAGTCAGCCACGTACAGACATTTGTACACTGAGTATCTCAAATGACCTGTGTATGGATAACTTAATCGACTGACTCAAGTGCAAAAACAGATGCCTGTTCTATCTGATTTTGTAATAATTTATAAAACAAAAATTTATAATTTATGGATTTGGCTCCATAAGTTTGTTTAGCATTTTCAGACCTAGCCATACATCCTGGGATTCACTCAGGCTTTGGATAAATATAAATCATGATCTCACCCTGATATCACTTGAAAAGTTATGCAGACTTGTCAGAGAAACTCTCTCTGCAATATACATGGGATGCGAAAAAGCCACTGTGTGAACGTATTTCTCACAGTCTTCCTAAATGGCCTTTTACTGTCTGGAGAGTTGTGAATTGTAGGGATGATTCAACTTTCTATCAGAAATACTTCCTCTGAAACTTTCTAGGATTTCATTTACCTTTTTCAAAGCCTGAACACATTAGTAATTCACAACCATTCTTCAACAGAATAATAAGTCGAACCTTCCGTCTCCGTTTCTTCCATGTGACGAACTCTCACTCTAGAGTATATATACTTCCTAGCTTTTTATTAACAGTCCCTATTAATTCACATTTCAGCTCTATTTCTCCCTTTCTCAGGAACATTTGGGGTTTTCTTTTTATGTCAGGTGCCAACCTTCCTGCAGATTGGTAATGCCTCACAGGTGTGCTTCATTACTAGATTTCCTTGACAAAATCTTTATTTTTGTGCTCTGGCCACAGATGAAATAGGATGGGCCATAGGGCAAACATTTGAAAAATCCTGTTAGTCATCTAACATTACTTTGAATACAACTTCTCCTCCTCCATTAGCCAGTTATATTAGTCTTATAATATAAGACTAATATTACTTTTGATAGTTACAATTTTTACAGCTCTTATTTATACCCATGTTCTCCATTTTAAACTCCCAATTTATCCTCTGGCATTCTGTTAAAACTGACACTCACAAAGATAAGATCAACTAAAATTTCTTGATGGGGGGCGGGGGGGGGGGGGAAAAGAAAAAAAAAACACCTTCTTGTTGAAGCTCTTCCATCATCTTTAACAACCTGATCAACTGTAATCTAAGCAAGAAATAGACAACAACTTCACAGTAGTTGTTCAGTGGGCACTTCATTGACTTCTGTGAATCTTTCTCTTCCTTTCCAGCATTTACCCAGACAGTTTAGGTCTAGTCAAAGAACATATTTTAATATAGGTGTTAAAACATAAATTAATATCTACAAAATATTATATGTTGCAGTGCTAACAGATTATAAGGACGTCACATAGCAGAAGAGACCAGAAATTTACGTCTCTCTGATGTCAGAAATTTGGTTAAAATTAACCAACTGGCAAGCATTTCATAGACTGTGTGATACCCTTTTTCTCTTGATATACCAGCAGACTATGAAACTATTGAAGTTAATGATGTGACAATAGTATGCCTGAAATTATTAGCCTTGAGTATTATTAGAAATTTTCTGGAATTTCATACTCAAAATTTGTTATCCTTCTTTTTTCTGTCTCTTAGGTCATGATACAAGAAGTAAAATTTGAGAAGGAAAAAAAAATTAAGTGATAGCTGGCAAAAATAGAAGATTTGTAAATTCTGAAACAACCAAAGCAAAGTCAACCCTTATTGGATGACTTTTCTGCTAATTTCTAGTCTTATGTGTCAGAGAAAGAAAAAAATGCAATTTCAAAGGATATCTGTGGGTTGTTTTTGGTTTTGGTTTTGGTTTTTTTGCAGAGCTGTCTTTTGGAAAAAAGCATGCTTTAATCTATCAGATTGGTTGCTCTGCCAAACATTCCTCAGACAACTCACACTAATGAATGAAACCGTATTACATGGGATGAAACTAAAGGAATGATACAACTACAGAAAAAGTTCAAAGAAGTAATCTTTAAGCTGTTTCTAAATAATATGTTATGATCACAACTCTATTCTTCATCTTTCAGGACTTTTCAGGACTTGATTCACAAAGAGGAAGTCATGTTTGACCAACCTGATAAACTCCTAAGATAAAATGACTGGTTTGGTAGACAAGGGGAAAGCCATGGATATTGTCCACATATCTTCAGTAAGGCTTTCAACACTGTTTCCCTTCAGATCCTCATAGAGAGGCTGTTGAAGTGTGGGCTGGGTGACTGGACAGTGAAATGGACTGAAAACTGCCTGAATGGCTCAGAGGGTAGTGACTGGTGGTGTGAAGTCTAACTGGAGGCCAGTAACTTGTGGTGTACCCCCGGGGTCAATGTTGGATCCAACATTCTTCAACATCTTCATTAAAGATCTGGATGACAGGGCAGACCACACCCTGAGCAAGTCCATTGAAGACACAAGACTGGGAGGACTGGCTGATAGCCAAAGGGTTGTGCTGCCATCCCAAGGAACCTCAAAAGGCTGGCAGGAACCTCATGAAGTTCAACAAAAGAAAGTGCAAAGTCCTTCACCTGGAGAGGAACAATCCCATGCACAAGGGAGTGCATGAGCCAGGAGTAAAATGAAAAACAGAAAACTATAAAAACAATTTTCTTTGTTCAGGAGAGTTGGGTTTAGAGCATTCCAACCTCCCCTTTACCCAAATCAGGCAAAACAGAGTAATGGAGACAACATTACAGTTGGAAAAAAGAAATTGTATTTATAAACTAGATTCTATGATGCAGCTGATAGCCCAGCTGAAGTGCCTCTACCCCAATGCATGCAGCATGGGAAACAAGCAGTAGGAGTTGGAAGCCATGGCACAATTAGAAAACTGTGACCTAATTGCTGTCGTGGAAATGTGGTGGAACGAATCACACAACTGGAATACCACAATCGAGGGCTACAAGCTTTTCAGGAGAGACAGGCAGGGAAGAAGGGACGGGGGTGTTGCCTTCTATGTTAAGAAATTGATAGATTGTGAAAAGCTGCCTCTGAGAAACAGCCATGAACAGGTTGAGAGCTTGTTGGTGAAAATTAAGGACACATCACTAAAGGACACCTTGTGGTTGGGGTCTACTACAGGCCACCTGATCAAGGGGAGCCTGTTGATGTGGCCTTCTTGCTTCAGCTACAAGAAACATCATGCTTGCAGGCTCTCATCCTGATGAGGGATTTCAACCACCCGGATATCTGCTGGGAGAGTAACACGGCAAGCTGTAAGCAACTGAGAAGACTCCTAGAGTGCATCAAGGAAAACTTCCTGGTCCAGGTATTAGACAAACCAGCCAGAGGAGAAGCATTACTCAACCTGCTGCTCACCAATGTGGATGAACTCATTAAAGAGGTTAAGACTGGAGGCAGCCTGGGCTGCAGTGACCACCCCCTGGTTGAGTTTGTGATCTCGAGGAGCATGGGCCTGGCAAAGAGCAAAATGAGGACACTGAATTTTAGAAGAGCAAACTTCCAGCTCTTTAAAGAATTAGTAGATGAGACCTCCTGGGAAACTGTCTTTAGGGACATAGGAACAGACCAGAGCCGGACATTCAGAGTGTCTTTAAGGACACTCTTCTTAGAGTGCAAGAGCTCTCTGTCCCCATGTGTAAGAAATCAAGCAAGGAAGGTAGGAGACCAGTATGGCTGAGCAAGGACCTGTTGATCAAGCTGAGATGTGAATTGCACAGTCTGTGGAAGCAGGGACTCTTGGCCTGGGAAGAGTACAGGGGTGCTGTCCAGACATGTAGGGATGGGATCAGGAAAACCAAGGCACAGATGGAAATGAACTTGGCAAGGGATGCAAAGAATAGCAAAAGAGCATTCTATAGATATGTAGGTCAGAAAAGAAAGGCTAGGAAGAATGTACCCCCTCTGATAAATGAGAAGTGAAAACAGGTGATAACTGACATGGAGAAGGCTGAGGTACTCAACAAGTTCTTTGCCTCGGTCTTCGCTGGCAGTCAGGCTTCCCACGTCTCTCAAGTCCCAGAACCCCTAGGAGGGAGCTGGGGGAGCAAAGTCCCTCCCATTGCAAGCAAAGAGCAGGTTTGAGACCATCTGCTGAAACTGAACACCTACAAATCTATGGGGCCCAATGGCATGCATCCCAGGGTCCTGAGGGAACCGGCTGATACAGTTGCCAAGCCACTCACCATGATATTTGAAAAGTCCTGGCAGTCAGGCAAAGTCCCCCATGATTGGTAAAAGGGAAATATCACTCTCATTTTCAAGAAGGGTAGAAAGGAAGACCTGGGGAGCTACAGACCGGTGAGCCTCACTCACCCTTATGCCTGTGTGAGGCACACTCCAACACTCTTGGAGCAGATCCTCCTGGAAGCTGTGTTAAGGTACATGCAAGACAAGGAGGTGATCCAGGACAGTCAGCATGGCTTCACCAAGGGCAAATCATGCCTAACCAATCTGATGGCCTTCTGTTATGGAGTGACTCCTTCAGTTGACAAGGGAAGTCTGACCAATGTCATCTACCTGGACTTCTGTAAGGCCTTTGACATGGTCCCACGTGACATCCTGATATATAAATTGGAGAGATGTAGGTTTGAAGGGTGGACTATTGGGAGGTTAAGGAATTGGCTGGATGGCTGCAGCCAGAGAGTTTTGGTGAATGGCTCTACGTCCAGGTGGAGGCCGGTGACATGTGGTGTCCCTCATGGGTCCGTCCTGGGACCGGCGCTGTTTAATATCTTTGTCAATGACATAGACAATGGGATCGAGTGCACACTCAGCAAGTTTGCAGATGACACCAAGCTGAGTGGTGCGGTTGATACAACAGAAGGAGGGGATGCCATCCAAAGGGACCTGGACAGG
Organism: Chauna torquata; assembly: GCA_013399475.1. Taxonomy (NCBI): domain Eukaryota; kingdom Metazoa; phylum Chordata; class Aves; order Anseriformes; family Anhimidae; genus Chauna; species Chauna torquata. Next base: position 18,213 of record VXAL01009628.1, on the reverse strand, counting down.
TTTGAGAAGTGGGCCCATGTAAACCTAATGAGGTTCAACAAGTCCAAGTGCAAGGTGCTGCACCTTGGTCAGGGCAATCCCAGACATGAGTACAGACTGGGAGAAGAACTTATTGAGAGTAGCCCTGCAGAGAAGGACTTGGGGTTTCTGGTGGATGAAAAACTGTACGTGAGCTGGCAATGTGCACTTACAGCCCAGAAAGCCAACGGTATCCTGGGCTGCATAAAAAGTAGCATGGCCAGCAGGGTGAGGGAGGTGATTGTCCCTCTCTACTCTGCCCTCATGAATCCCCAACTGGAATACATCCTGCATCCAGGTCTGGGGCCCCCAGCACAAGAAAGACATGGACCTGTTGGAGCAGGTCCAGAGGAGGGCCACAAAGAGGATCAGAGGACTGGAGCACCTCTCCTATGAAGAAAGGCTGGGAGAGCTGAGGTTAAGCTTAGAGAAGAGAAGGCTCTTGGAAGACCTTGTTGCAGCCTTTCAGTACTTAAAGGGGGCTTATAAAAAAGATGGAGAGGGACTCTTTACATGGGCAGATAGTGATAGGACAAGGGGAAATGGTTTTAAACTAAAGGAGGGGAGATTTAGATTGGATGTTAGGAGGAAGTTCTTTACTCAGACGGTAGTGAGGCATTGGAAACATTGCCCAGAGAAATTGTGGATGCCCCATCCCTGGAGGTGTTCAAGTTCAGGTTGGATGGGGCCCTGAGCAACTTGGTCTAGTGGAAGGTGACCCTGCCCACGGACGGTCTTTAAGGTCCCTTCCAACTCAAGCCATTCTATGGTTCTATAATCTCAGTGCTTGCATTTACAGGTAACTTAAATCATGGACCCACGAGTCCTCTTCTAGAGCTTTTCTCTCACATAGCTATTTTTTTATGATTGTTATGAATAATTGAGGACTACTTTCATACCACAAAACAGGAACTCCCAAGGATATAGGGAAAAAGTAATATTTTACCATAATATACTGTCATTGGCTTTGATGTATCTTTTTGCATTTCTAAATAGTAAAAACATCATGTCATTTGTGAAGAAAGAAATTGTTATGAACAATAGCTTTGTTATAACTATCCTTATAGCTTCCAATTTATAGAAATAGAAAAAATTCAACATCAGGCCTCAATGCACAAAAAAATGCATGGAACAGCCTATTTTAAAGTATAATTTTCTATCAGTGTGCTTTTCCAATTCTGTTGCTTTAGCTAGACTTGCCAAGCTTTTCCAATAAAATCATTTTTTCCATGGATTACTCACTATGTGAAATCAGTGTCTACTTCCAACGAAAATTATGAATAATGTCAGGCAAAAGTAGTAAGACAAGCATATTTTTTATATTTTGATTAGGATACCTCAACAGACTTTCAGTTCAATTACCTAGTTTTCTTTTAACCATGTATGAGCAGGATTCTATAGTCTAATTCTCTCTCCCATGATGTGTTGTGGGTGTATAAGTGACATGATATGCAAACTTTGCTTATTCAGCTAAGAAGAGTATGATAATGTCCAGTTAGGGACCATATCAATATTGGTACTAAGATATACTTCTCTATCAGTGCAAGTGGAAGGGAGCAACGGGCACCTAGAAATGTAGAAGTGCAAAGCAAGCTCAAAACAAAATATTTCTGGATTTTAATACAATATCATCCTTTTCTCACACATGCTCCTGCCTGAAGCCACTGTGGATACTTTGGTGATTGGAGCAACACTAATCCGCAGTACCCATTCACATCTGCCTGCTTTCTCCCTCTTTATATCGGCATGTATGAGCAACAGCTGGGATCCTGCTTGAAAGCAGAACTGGGGGCTGGCAGCACACTGCTGTAATGTCTAGAGTCAGGAAACTACTCCTGGCTGCAATCTCTGCTTGCATATGGACACATCACCTCCGATGATTCACCTGGTCTGGCGAACATTCACATGATGATTTGGGAAACCTCCTATCTGGAAAATGAAGATCTTAAGGAGACCCAAACAAGCTGCTCACAGCACTCATTCTCAGTCTTGTGTTTACTCCTTCAGACATAGGTGCTCAGCGTTGGACCAAAATCCTATTTTCCTGCTAACCTGAGATGGAAAAACAGAGGTTTCCCACACAGACATGTACAGAGAAATCCTTAATTGTGTCCCTGTCTTTAACCTATGAAGGATTCTTCATAGTTTTATAATGAAAGGCCCATGTTTAAATCCACTGTTAGAACTTACCAAAAAAAAAAAAAATTAAATCATCAGTAGTAGCTCACAACAGCTGAAGAACAGACCTCTTCATGTCCTCAACAGAGCCAGAGCTATAGAGATCAGCAGCACTCATCACAAATGCACTTTCCCACCCCAGAGCTAGTTTTTCCCACAGAACACTTTGTGACATGAAGGTTAGATCTGCTCCTTGCGGTACATGCTGCCTTTCTGAGTACCGTCAACTGTTGTATCAGAAAAGGCAAGTGATCTCATTCTACCAAAGACAATTATTTCAAACTTCTTGCTAAATGATTTCTGGTAAAGCCAAGGTGATGAACCCTTGAACACTCAGTTCATTAGCTGTCATCCAGCTTGACATTTCCATCATTCAAGCACTATTGCAGAAAATCAAAGATACACAGGGCTGCACTTCAAAGGTAGCCATACCATCTTTAAGAAAAGGGACCATGAAGGCTATTGCTAATGGAATGTGGAGGATTACAACTACCAGCTAGGTAGTCAAAAAGCGTTTGAAAATGAGTACTTCACATGCCCTTTAGACATTTAGTTCCAAAATGAACTAACATTAACAAAACAGAATAAGAACATAACAGAGCTTAATAATGGATTAAGAACATAATATTCTGGAGACAGAATAAGAATAAAACTATTAACACAAATGACTGATATTACGCTTTGGCACTTTTGCAAGTCTTCCACTGAAAATATAGCACTCTATACCTATGTGAAATACAGAGTTACAGTATATAGAAGACAGGTGAAACTAAAAGACTGCTTATTAACTGAATGATTCTATGGCAAGACTCTCATACCAATATATATGCAAAGAAAAATAATTAGTGTTCTATAGTACATTCTACATATTACATTACGATTACTCTTTATTACATTTTGGTTTGGTGAGGTGAATGAACATCATGGAAGTTTTGTTGTTGTTGTTGTTGTTTTCTATTAGATTTTTTTCCTCCTCTTAATGTATATTCAAATCTCTAGATAAGGCTAATACTAAGTTTACAAGCAAATGAAGAAAAGAGTTTATTCTTTAAGCGATCTGATTTTTGAATCACATTTAGCAAGGGCTTATCAACCAGATTCCTCACTCTTTAAAAACTGAAGAGAAGTGGCTTACTAGTGGCCACTTTTCTCCTGTCTTTTCAGATGAAGAAGCTAAATATAAAGAAATCTTTTTTATTATTATTTTTTTTTTTCATTTTCTATTGTTACTTGTTTCCTTCAAGGTTTCTTTCCCTCCACACTTGCACTTTTTATTCACAGACATTAAAATTAATACTTTCTTGGCCTATTTAGAAAACACAAAATCTACTCTAAAATGCCTTAAAATGTTCACTTTTTTTAAAAAACCTTTCCAGTTTTCGTTCAGAAAACAGGTACATAGAGTTTGTCAGTATCAGCTTTCCTAAGTGCTAAATCCATCTCTTGCCTCTAGTCATCCTGTCTGCCTCAGTCCTTTTGGCATCCAATCGCCATCTATAAATGACATGACAGGGATGGCACAAGTATCAATTTATTGAAAGAAATTTATGATGTCTGCGATTTACTCCCTGGATTGGAAATTGTCTTCTTGTGTGTGCTGTTGATACTGACTCATACTCACTCGGGGCAACTCCTCTCTATTGGTATTATTAGACTTCAAACTGACTCCCACAGCTTTGTAGGAAAATAATCGCCAGCACCTGAGACTTCTTAGAAACCATGTCCAGATCAAGCGTGCACTCTGCTGCACTCCAAAACTTGTGTTGCTCGTGGAGCAGGAAAGTGCTCACTGTTAAAGATCAATTCTATAACTAGCTATGGCTAAGCTTTAATTTAGCAGAGGAAAAGGTTAGATGCTTGATTAAGAATAGGAAATTACATTTTAAAAATAGTAAATATATTTTAAATAAAATATTCTCAGGACTTCACAGTCAGCTGACTCAGTTTTGTTCCTAGTTATTAACTGGTGCATCCTTCTCAGTGGGAACAATTCTACCACCTACTCCTGAAATTCTGCATTCCTGAACTAATCTCCTTCCTTGACCACTGCACAACCTTTATGTCTTATGAGGGAAGTTAAATCTTCCCTGTTCAGTCCAGGCCTGCTCAGAAAAGACCCTCCTCCGAGCAGAGACAATTTCCCTTTGTCTTTCAACCCTCTTGGTTTATCAGCAGAACAAGCAATTGAGATTTATGCAAAAAGTAATTGTGAGGGACAAGGCTTGGTGAAGTCTCCTCGGCCTACACTAAATGCCTTACTGCTACTCTCAGTTTATATGAACCAGCCCTCCTACAACTAGCATCTAAGCTACCTTTTCTCAGTGGAAAAGGGCTGGTTGATTTCAGTATCTCAGGTGTCAGAACTACTTGTTAAGTTTAAGTATCTAACTTATATTCACAGGATCTTCAAATGGAAATACACTTCCTTAACAGGTTAAAGAACTTGGCATTTATTTAAATACTAATTTGCTAGGCACTTAATATTGCAGTATAGTTAATTGCATATATGAAGTGGAGATAATTGCATTTTCTCTCCTCCTTCCATTTGGAGATGGATCACAAAAAAATGCAGGTTCAATAAACCTTACTCTCTCCTATACTTTGGAGGAAGTTTCTGCTTGCTTTTGTAAATAACTTTGAATTTATCTATCTGCTACATAAGTTTGAACATACTGCCTGTTTCAGACTTATTTGCAAGAAGTATCATTTTCAGTACAGTGGGGCCAAGTGACGTGCCAGTTATTAGATTCATACATTTGAATTCACTGTGACATCTTCAAAGAGTCTGCACAGGAAATGCTACTAGCTCAAACGGCAGATTTAGGACCCAACATTTTCTTCTCTTGCTCAAATTTTGTGAATACTTCAGGGCCTGGGCTAAGCTTTCAGCAGTTGATAAGATTTTTTAGTTTAATTCTAAAGTAATTTACTTTTGAATATCATCATTGGTGGATCTGTGATCTGAAACACATTTATAGGTTTTTCACAAGGATGACAGGTCAGTGATTTCTTCTGGCACTAAAAGGTGGCCGTTTGCTTTTACAATTTAGTTGTTTTCAAGATTCAGAGGTCACATTCATCTAATTCAAAGCACAGGCACATACCAATGAGAATCTCTACACATTTCTGCATTCCTGCTAAGATCTCTTTATGTGACTTTGCATACAGTTAAGTTTATTCCTATCCATATAAAAGCCTGATAGTTATATTTCTGCATGGTAAAACCCAAATAAATACTGAGAGTCATAAAGAGATCCTTTATTTCTTTAGGCAGTGCACTAAAGCAATGCAGGAGAGGCTAATATGTTCTGCAAAGCCATTGCTTTTTGCCCTTGTGCAAGTGAGCAGGACAGGATAGAGAGTGACTGGAAAATTATTGTGACAGGCTCTCTGCTGGCCATAACTCTGAAGTTGGACCTACTGTACTCTTCCCTGAAAATTGACCAGACTAAAGACACTAAAAAGGCTCGCAACCTCAGTGATTTATTAAAACATGCACTAGAACAAGCTACTTTTACATGTCCAGTTAAATGTAATATGGTGAGACAGAGCAAAATAAAAGGGCTTGCAAACAAATCCCCTCCTTATTTGCTGTGCCTTGCAGGGTAGGTCCTTCCTTTCTCATTTTCTAGTTCAGTAATTTTTAGCAGTGTCCTAGTCGCTAACAAATTCTACACAGTCTATTTGGGGTCCCTGGCAGAATCCCCTTTTCTGTGAGAAGGGTTTCCATGAGCCCCCTGGCAGATTTTATGCTAGCTCCATGCTCTCCTCAGAAGTCTCCCAGACCACATTCCTGCAGCAGCTTCCCCACTCATGGCTTTGTCAGTCCCCATCTGTCCTACCTCACACACTAGAATCCACTCCCCCATGCCCATGCTCAGTTGTCCCCACGGAAAGAACAATTTCCCCCCTCTCCTGCTGGTACCATGATACCAGCACCGAAGAAGCCTGAGCATTGCCAACAGGCAGCCTACCTGCCTGCTGCTCAGCCATACTCCATTCTTTAAATGGTGCATGTACACACACGTAAATGGTACAACAGGTGCCACTTATCACAGTTATGTCCAGTGGCTGACATAGCCTCTGTGCAAATTGTACACAATTGCATGACAAGCCAGCATTCTCAAAAATCAACATATCATTGATTTCTTTAGGGGTGGAGAGAGGGGACAGCCACATTAATACTGACTACAGGAACTCAGCCACAGCAGCAGTCTTGTCCAAAAAGCAATCACTTGTGCATTTTATGTTTTCAAAGACACTGTAGGGCAAAACAGGTTGGAAACCTCTGTTTCTCACAGGCAAGAAGGACATTATTTTCAGCTGATTTGATCAACACTTTTCTGTAGCAAGAGAATGGCTTTGGGCAACTTGATAGTTAGACTTCAGTAGGAACAGAAGCTCATTTTTGCAAGGACATAAGAATCTAATTTACTTTGTGCAAAAAGAAGTGCTTTGTTTTAAAAGAATTGGGAAATGCTCTCATGAAGAGGCAAGGTACTGTCAATCGCTGCTATGTTCACTCTGAAGAAAGCAGGGTTTCTCTTGACTCAGAAACATATGAAGGTATTGGAGGAGATGAGAGCTGTTACACAAAGCATTGAATATATCAACACACGCGGATGCCACAAGAAATTTAGACTAGCTGCAGTTTATCTTTTCCAAAGTAGTAAAAAGTAAGCAACAAGATCATGACCCAGTATATCTTTCTCTCTTCCTAACTGTGCCAGAGCATCCCAAGAGCATGTGGTCCATTACTGCAAGCTAACCTGCAAGCTAATGACAACAGCACTACTAGAATGTGCTAGGCTGATACAAAAAAAAATTAGTTGCACTTATCTTCCTCTTAAACCAATTGATAATTTGTACTGAAGATAATTTTTCTGGATATTATTTTAAGGATCTGATAGAATTTTTAAATTGCTTTGAATTTAAATAATTGTTTTATGATGAGAACATTTCATTATTTAAAAAACTAGCTTTCCTCACTTTTTTCAGCCCAGTTTCATTTTTTTCCTTCTTAAGCTGCTTGGCTCTTTTGTGCTTCTATATGGCTGTAAAGAAGAGTATGCTATTCTTTTTGGAAAGGTTGCTTTTTATATTCTTTCTTTATTACTTACCCTAGTCTCTTTAATCTTTTTTTGAATATGTTTGGGTGTTCTTTTCATTTGGAGGTGTATTTATTCTTTTTCCCTGTACAATATGTTCTGTACTTCCAGACCTGCTAGATACAAATTTTTACATAATTATCTCTCCTGAAAAGTTCCCCCTCTTAAAATTATCCTTCCTTAAAATTTGCAACTGTATGTTGCAAGCTCTGGGGTTCTCCCAAAATACATTAAAAATATTCATCACAGTCTCCTTTCCTCTCTCATAATCAAATTGCCCTTAAAAAAAAAAAGGAAGAAGAAGAAGAAGAGTTAATATTTAATTTATAAATGGAAGGCAGTAAAGGCCATTTTATTCCTAATAGATAGCATATATATTTTAATTAAATTGTAATAATGTAAAAAAGCACACTTTTTATATTGTAGATGGAATTGCAAATCTTACTGATGTATCAGTTGCCAGATTAACTAAGTTATTTCTGAAAAAGCTTAAAATTTAAATATAGAGTGTATATTTCATTGTTGTGACTATTTGTGTATCAGAAGATTAAGAAGACTGACACAGCATGGAAATGAAGCTTTGTCTTTGCAGTGTAGAGATTGTCAATGTAGTTACCATAGGTAAAGCTGTACAAGTGTAGATATCCCACATAAGGGCCCCCACACTTTTCAGCTTCTGACCTTCTAATTTGCCATGGAGCTATAAAGGTGGTGTCCAAGCACAGGTTTATCTCTGTGCTGCAGCCTGGCAAGGTCCCACACAAGAGGAGCCCGCCCTGGACACCTGGATATCAGTGACGGGAGCAGGTACGAGACATAAGGGGTCACAGCGTCTTGGACTGTTTTGTTCCTGACACCAGTCAGCACCTGGCAAGTGAGAAATGGTATTTTCTCCCCAGAAAATGAGACAGAAATGCATCTGCAATCCTACCCCTGGTCTGTGGGCTTGCAACTGTTTGTGCCACAAAGATGGATTATAGTAAAGTTCCTGTGAGGACCCATAAGTTGCATCCATCCTGGAAACGCATTTCTTGTTTGACAGCTGTGTAGGCCACCTCCAGACGATGGTTTTTGTTAGATTTCTGGAGGTATTTGTCTCTCTTTGTAAGTCATAAAGGCATCTAGGCAGAGTGATTCTGCTTATCCTGAGCAGATTGCTAATGATTCCCTTTCATTTTGGGCCCATTCACGCCATCGTTACATAGATTTTGAGCCACTCGGAGGTTTAGGTATTTGAAGTCCACCTAAAGACACAGCTTAGGAACACTTGTTCACAGTCCTTAATATTTAATGAAAATCAAGGTTATTAAAATTCTCCAACTTTTTATTATTCACAATTGTCATTATTCCTAACAACTTTTAAAATAGAACATGAACCCAAAATGAACCATGGACTTTCAAAATACCAGAAATCATAGTCTCTATTCCAAAGATAATACATTTTATATCTTTAAGGTCTCAAGCCCAAAATATTTCTTATCAACAGCATTTGGTTCAACCTGGAGTTGACATTATCAGTTACATCCATGGGTCACAGTTTATAATTATCTTCTCTCTCAGATCTTACTCATCAGACAAGCCAGCTATAATAGACTTCACAAAAGGCTTTATTTTGTCTGGTTTTGCACATAAATACTGTGTTTGTATTTACTTCAGATACAAATGATGCCACCTGCTCCTCTTAGTACCCTGACATTTGGTGCTAATTAGATGGACTTGCATTATCAACAGCAAAGTAATACAGTGCTGCAGCAGGCACGGTTACCATGGATCCTAATGCACTCAGCATTCCACTGGAAATTTAGCAGAGCATAAGAAATAAATCTATTCCTGTGTGAACCTGCACCAGTTCTGTGACATTATTAAGGTACATCCTCAAAGTGTGTTATATCCAAGTGTAAATACCATCATTATTTCTAAATGTTTATTAATGCATTTTACCATTGATTCACCATGTAGATGAAACAAAATTGCAAGTTGATTTTAAACACTCTGACAGCACTAATGGAAACAAGTCATGCATTCCAGCTGTAAAGGAGAGTAAGTCTCAACTGGGGATCAGATGCCACAAAAAAAAAAAAAACAACTACTGGCACCTGTAAGTGAGAACAATCAAAACTATTCAGACTCATAGGACTGTCACGTTGAATAGTTGCAGTGAAAACTCTTGCTATGTGTTCCTTTTCAATCCTACCTGAATGTACCTAATTATTATACTCTGATTATACAGACCTAAAAAACAAGGGCTGATCCAAAAGTTGCTTCTACAGAGTGATTTGATAAAGTTCAATAAGCTCTACAGATCAAGCTAAATGAGAAGGAGAAGGGATGGATTATGGTGAGAGCAGAATGTAAATGAAAAAACCTAATAACAGAGAAATAAAACCATTAAATAAAAAGGCAAAATAAAAAATAAAATAATTTCCTTTCTTCCTTCCTTGCAACAAAATGTGCATTATGTTATAATTCTTCCCACCTGTTCTAGGGACCAACCACTCCACATTTTACATTTGAGATGAATTAGCATTTTCTGTTTCAGGCATCAGTCTCAGCCATTGTTTGGGGTTCTTCCTTCATTTGTCAGAATTATCTGCTTTTCTGTCCTGTACACATCTTCAAGTGCTAGTGGAGCCAGACTTCTATGAGCTTCAAGATTTGAGTTCCCTCAGAGAGGATGAGTTCAGCATCTGAGTTATAAATGGCATATCCTGTGTTCTCCAAACAGTCTTTTTAATAAACTACCAAATGCAAGTTTGAAGCACTACATCCCTTGGGATTAGAAGAATTTGGTGTAACATGGAGCAGCACACTACAATCAAGAGAAAATCTGGGAGGGATCCACTCCCCAGAGCTGAAAGCGTCATAGCACAACACCAGGAAGCATGTGGTGGGATGCACAACCTCACCAGGAACAGGTTGCTACCGCCACATCAGTCCTCTCAGTCTTCTCACAGCTGAATTCTAATTCAAAGCTTTAAAAGATTAATTTCATTTGAGAACTACCTCATTAAGCTTAGTTTATGTAAGTGACATAGTCCAAGAGAAGTGGAAGAAGACAGACTGGATAGCATCAACAGGTGTAAATACTTTTTATGAGGTAGTAGAGATTTACTGACCAGGCAATTAATGTTAATACACTACTGCACTCAATGGGAAAGTAGGAAATACATGATTTGGGGCAGGATAGAAGTAACATTTCCTTTCTTTTTTTTTTTTCTCTCTCTTTCTTTTGGCTAGTAAGAATGGACAATGGACTTAGGTTTTTATATCATAGTTCTATTCACAAGAAATAACATCAATAATCAAAATCAAACCCTTAAACATTACCAATCTGTCTATATTTAAACTAGCAATGAATAAATCAGGTTTCAGTTTCTAATTGTGGGGCAATTTCCATATCTAAATTTTCAGTAACTGAGATTGCAGTGAAACTGCACTGTATGAATACAATGCATGCTTTTTAAACAGGATATCTCAAAGTGTGCACATGGCCTAACACAAAGTAAAAGATCCACTGATCTAACTGGAAACTTTTTTTTGCTTGGAGCCCTGAAGCCTGCTTAACCTTCACAGTCTCTAGATGCTTCCCATCCACCAAAGCCTGCCAGCTGACATAATTTCACAGCTGGGAAGAAATCTGTGTCCAAGAAGCTGAGTGCATTCTTACTGTGGGTTCCTCATTAATAACCAGGAATTGGTCTGTTGTACAGCACAAATACTGAAGAGGAAAGGGAGACCTGTTCTAATGCATGGACACAAAAGGTTATCCATCAATAAGCTTTTTTTCTAAATGTCAGAACAATAGAATTGTCCCTACAACTAAGCAAGAAGATTAAGGAATCTTCTGAACAAGAAAGGCTTGGGTTTGAGATGAGATTGCCACACAAATTGATGTATTTTGAATTAAAAACAAAAAATGAAAAACACACAATGATTTGACATGAAACAGAACTACTTCAGTTCTAATGTCATGATACTGCCACAACTTAGTCTTTCAAAAATTCCATGTAACATGTCCCTGTGATACTTGTGCAGTAACTTATTAAAGTTTCTATCCCAATCTTTTTCAGGTGTTCATAGACCAGGGTAAAAGAAGAAAGAGAAATGCTACAATTTTTGGAAATAAGTTAAAAAAAAAAAAAAAAAAAGAAAGAGTATCAGTTCCGCATTCTTCAGACAGCTTCAACCTCTTTTACTTACTGACATAGCTGGGTTTCAGGAAATACACAGACGCTAAGTGGTAAGTATACCCAGCTCCCACCTGTCATTATTCTACTTCTACAACCAGATCTTTGATTTCAGGGAAGAGACTAAATGCATAGACTAGATATTCTCTTCTGAAAAATAGCTCCATAGAAAGATAAATACACTGTTCAGAGATATGGAAAATTACTAGACGTCAATGTCATCATTTTTATCTCTATGATTCATCATAATCAGCATGTCCTCTATACCTGCTGTCATTATTGTCTCCATCATCAGCTGTACACTAGATAAACAGTTACACAGGTAACTGTTCACATACATACTGTATACAATCAACTATTAAACAATACTCTGATAAAACTATTTTTCTGGGTCCCAAATCATGTGTTCTTTCTCATCTTAAACTACAGACTTACTGGAAGGCTTTGTTAGAGAGTTACTTTCCATTAGGGAACATATACCCATCACAACAAAAATACTTTGTAAAATGTATTCATCAACACTTTGTTTTCCAGGAAAAAAAAAAATGGCAGTGTGTTGAAAATGTGATTTTTACATTTTAGAACTGAATCAGTTTGAAACTTTTGGTTACCTGTATTTGATTTTTATGATAGATGACATAACGCTATAACTATTTTCATTGATGTAGAAAAAGGTTTAATTCTCATCTGCTTGGTATTTTAAAATGGTCTGGTTTAATTTCAATTCCAAATGTCAAAATCCTTTCTGAAATAGAACATTTTTCTCCTTTGCAGTTCTGTTTCTCAAGAGGATTTTCTGAATAATAAATAAAGAATAAAGGTTTTGACCCTTATTGTATTTTTCCCACTTTCTGAAATAGGTCCTGAATGTATAACAGCAGCCATTGGAAAAGCTCTGCTTTCTTCAATGGTTTAAATATATCATCTGAGATTGGGAGTGAGGGAGAGGGGACTGTGAACACTTCCCCCGTGGCCTGCCAGCCCATGTCAATAGCAAGAGGTCAAACCCCAAGCCCTGCTCCCACAGCTTCAGTTCCCCCTTCTCCATGTAACCTGCTTTGACTCCTCATAACTCCCTCAGCTGTTCTTCACTTCCTGCTTAGTATTTCTATGCTGAATTAAAGATCAGTAACATAAAAACTTGAGGGAGGGGAGCAGGAAGGGGAGAATATTTTTCTCCAACAGCATCCTCCATGGTCTTGCATAGACATAGGGATAACAACAGAATTAATGCAGAGGGAAGGGAGGTTTTATATAGTGAGAATAAATGCTTTCAGAGACACACACACACGTATGCTGCACACTGTAGTAATATTCAAAAATGGAATGCATCAGACAATAGATCAGCATGGATGTCAAAAGCCAAGGAATAGGGTTATATCATCACCCTTCTGATCAGGAAATGAATCTTCAACATATAAAGTTGAAGAACAGAAAATATGACCAGTAAAAAATATAAATAATGCGCTCTCTAGAGAAGTATCATAAGAAAGCAAAGTATGGGCAATTAAAATTACTATTTCTTTGTGGAATTCACCATGGAATATTTTTAGATAAGTAGAAAATATATTGAAGACATGCTTCATGTTGCCATAATCATTTTTAAGTCCTTTCAGCTGTGAAATGCTACTGATTTTTGTGCAGTCCTGTGCAGATGCACAGGTAGGCTCCATACGGCTTACCTTGCAGGATTGGAGCTATACTTCTGAATATTGCACAGCAAATTGGTTGAAGGAATGATTACATCTAAAATGCTTGATCACGATGTAACCGAGTTCCTTACCCTCAGATGGGAAGTAATTTAACCTAGCATACAAAATTCTATTTAAGAAAATATTTTGTAAAACAAAAACCCTGGTGAAAAACACATTAATAAATGAATTAATGTACTGAACTACAGCAAAATGTGCATAGTCTTATCAAAGAATTACTAATGAAGTGAACACCATGAACCAAATGTCTGGTAACGACAACTGGCATCAGACCGGGTGCATGATTAACACTGCATATAAAAGAAAAGACCAAGCAACAAGTTAAAATCTACCCTTATAGACAAGCATTACAGAACTGAACTCCTTGAACAATCAGTCAGAGTGAGAGGACGATGCTGTCAGCTACTGCGCCACAAGGGCAATGAGGGACATGAAGTGCTACCAAAAGTTAGGGAGACTGAAGAAGCAGAAAACTTTGTCATTTGAAATTTCAAATAACCACGTTTCAGACAGGTAAATACCACAATGAAGGATCTATCAGAGATACTGTAAACGACTAGCATGAACAACAAAGTACAGAATCCCAAGAAGAGAAAGGGCATTTGGTTTTATCTGGGAGGGAGCACCAGACCCGGTTCCAGACAGGACTGTGAATGGGCTCCTTTGTAATTACAATGAAAATATGGTCAGATATGACATCTTTCTATAAATAAATAAGTAAACTAATAAAAACAGAATACAGGAATATTGATAATATTGATATTTTTTTTTAAAGGGACACTATGAAAAGGTAAGAATGCTGTTAAAAGCACTGAATTTAAAAAGAACTATTCTTTTTTTTTTTTTTTTTTTAAGTCACAGGTAGAACTGAAAGTAACCATATAGTCCTGAATTTAAAGGCTTTAAAAGCAAAAGCCAACATGATTCAGTATCACAGTGAAGGAGGCTGCAAGAAATTTTTTAAAAATTTTCAGAAGACTGATTCATGGTAAAAGGAGAAAAAAAAAAGGATAAATTGTGGAAAATAGCACCACGTAACAGCAGGCCAAAAGGGATTTCAAGAAGTAATATGCACTACAGTTCCCTCCCACATACAATTTTCCTTTCATCAATACTAGAGATTTTTAGAATATAGTATTGCTGAGGCCAAGCTCCTGATTGGTTACCCTTTTCATAGGACATTCAAACTTCTTGTCTCTATTTCAAGGCACTGTATAACCTGTCTATAAAGCTCTGCTCATTTTCATCCTTCTTTTAAGATCTAAAACTCTTGTCTTCTGAAGTGAAAAGCAACGTAGCTTCCCTTCTGATCATTCCTTTAAAGCTTTACTTATCCTACTCAGTCTTTGATTACTGACCTGTCTGTGATTTCTACACAAAATCAAGTTCTTTCTTTCATTTGGGGGCCATCTCCTCTCAAATCTCATCTCTCTTCGTGTTAATAAAGTAACACTCATGTATAGCATTGAAGATTTGGCCATACATCCTTTGTATTTTATTTCTGTGCAACTAAGTTGCAAAATCTTTGGTGTAGTGTCCCAAACCCTGTTTCCTTTATTATGATCATAAATTAAATAAAATAAAATTTCACAGAGGAGTTTGAGAAAACAGTTCGGATAAAATGGAAAGTAACCTTAACACTCATCTGAAATACAACCCAAATCTTTTGCAGACACGAAAGTCTCATACTGCAGTTTTCAAAGGTATGGGTCAATCAGAGGCTGTGTAAAGGAACAATGTTTAACACAGAGCTCCAGGAAAGTTTTACCATATCCTGATATCCTTGCCATATGTAGTTCTGCTGCAAAAGTGCAGAAGCTACAGCATAATATGTAGATTTATTTGCCCTTTTTCCTGCAGGCTGTCAGGTGCCAATCTTTACATTCCACATCATCCCACTGCACACAGAAATTGCAAATGTAAAAGACCTTTGCGTACTCACTTCCAGTTCTGTTACCTCACATGATGACTTTGTGCAATCTAATACAGCACATTAATTCTTCTTCCTACTATTATTTTTTTCCCTCTCCATTTCAAAACACACAATTACAGGTTTCATGTAAAATCCAACAGTGAGGTGTCCAAAGTTCATGAGCAAGTTTCTTCATATGAAATTTCAACTCTAATTTTGCAGAAAAGTTAGAATGATATATATTCAGTCTAATTAAAAAATAAAGCAATGAGATGAGTTTCAGGAATTAAACCCATGAATGCATGTGCTTTTTTGATCAGTAAATAATGAGCAATTTATACAGAAAATTTAGCCTCCTTTTCTCTTCCCAAATTGTGTGAAAGAAATTTGTAATCTTAAGTATATTATTTATTTGGAAGTACTAACTACAGAGTCTGTGGCTAATTTGTGATCTGTACATTGCTCTTTCTGTTTAGTTTTTGTCTAGAATTTCAGGAGTGTTATATATTTTTAAGTAGCAATGCAGAACACATTACAGACTTTTTGTCTCATAGTCAGTCAGGTAAACACTATTTATTTATTCAATTTTGCAAATTGCTTTTCTCTACTGAAGACTTTTGGCAGATGCTAGCATTTTTGTCCACAAAGTTAAAAAAAATAATAAAAAAATCTGTTATTCCAGTAATCTATACACATGGACTGATTGTTATATTTTCAGATTTTATATGTAATATTACTTGGAAGAACATTCGGTGAATTGTAGAACTTATTCTATCACTGTCCAGGCAATACTTACAATGTTTTTAAAACTACTACTTTTACAGTCTCAGGCTCTGTTTCAAAATTTAAAAGGAATAAAATTAATTTGTTTCTTTTGTTGTAGTTTCAAAAGTCATAGGAAAAGACAATTTAAAATGTTACTTTGAAGTGTTTCTGGTGCTGCAAATAATTTGTTCATTTCAAGATCAGAGAACAGTTGTTGAACTACCTAAGGGTCTCTGATGAACCACTCTTCCAAGGATATGCCTCAGGAAAAGGTCTATCAGCAGTCAGAACTGAACAGTGAGAGTGAAAAAGCACCCTTGTTTTCTAATCCAAACAATGCTTATGTGGCACTTATATTCTACCAGACTCCTCCAAATAGGTTTACAATGTGCAAATGCCAACTCATTTTTCTTATTCTTTGCTTGAAAGAAATAGAACAGGAAAACAACAGCAAGAAGTAAATAAGTAAATAAATAAATAAATAAATAAAAAGTGCTGTCTCTGGCCCAAAGACTTGAGCATGAGGTAAAGTAGGAAATAGATGGGAAGGAAGGGAAATCCAGACAGTGTGGTAGACTGTCACCTCAGCAGACAATCTGACCCATGACTGCAAAGCTTTTGAAGGCATCTGGCCCATTGCTTTGTGGCCTTAGGTGGAATGTATGTAGTGGATAGACCTTCTCCTTCTTGATCATGAAATTTAACTAAGACAGTAACAAATCAACCAAGACCACCATTGGCTGCCAAAACTTCAATAAACCCACATGATACAGTGGAAGAACTCCACAGCTCACCTATTGTTTAATCGTGGAATCACAGAATCATTTGGGCTGGAAAAGACCTCCAAGATCATCCAGCCCAACCCTTAACCTAGCACTGCCAAGTCCACCAATAAACAATGTCACTAAGCTCTGAATCCAAACGTTTTTTGAAGACCTCCAGGGATGGTCACTCAACCACTTCACTGGGCAGCCTGTTCCAATGCTTCACAACCCTTTCAGTGAAGAAATTTTTCCTAGTATCCAACCTAAACCTCCCCTGGCACAACTTGAGGCCATTTCCTCTTGTCTTCTCAGTTGGCGCTTGGGAGAAGAAACCAACCCCCACCTCACTACAGCCTCCTTTCAGGTAGTTGTTTAGAGCAATAAAGTCTCCCCTCAGCCTCTTTTTCTCCAGGCTAAACAATCCCAGCTCCCTCAGCCACTCCTCATAAGACTTGTTCTCCAGATCCTTCACCAGTTTCATTGCCCTTCTTTGGACACACTCCAGCACCTTGATGTCCTTCTTCTAGTGAGGGGCCCAAAACTGAACACAGTATTTGAGATGCCGCCTCACCAGAGCCAAGTACGGAGGCACGATCACTTCCCTAGTACTGCTGGCCACACTATTGCCACACTATTTCTGATACCAGCCAGGATGCTGTTGGCCTTCTTGGCCATCTGGGCACACTNCACTTAGCCTTGTTGAACCTCGTACTGTTGGCCTCAGCCCATTGGTCCACCCTAGCCAGATCCCTCTGTAGAGCCTTCCTACCCTCCAGCAGATCAACACTTCTGCCTAACTTGGTGTCATCTGCGAACTTACTGAGGGTGCACTCAATCCCCTCATCAAGATCATTGATAAAGATGTTATAGAGAACTGGCCCCAATACTGAGCCCTGGGGGACACCATCAGTGACCGGCCTCCAACTGGATTTAACTCCATTCATCATAACTCTTTGGGCCCAGCCACCCAGCCAGTTTTTAACCCAACGAAGCGTATGCCTGTCCAAGCCATTATCAGCCAGTTTCTCCAGGAGAATGCTGTGGGAAACAGTGCCAAAAGCCTTACTGAAGTCTAAGTAGACAACATCCAAAGTCTTTCCCTCATCCACTAAGTGGGTCACCTTGTCATAGAAGGAGATCAGGTTCATCAAGCAGGACCTGCCCTTCATAAATCCATGCTGACTGGGCCTGATCACCTGGTTGTCTTGTATGTTCTGTGTGACGGCACTCAAAATGATCTGCTCCATATCGTTCCCTGGCACTGAGGTCATGCTAACAGGCCTGTAGTTCCGCAGGTCCTCCTTCTGGCCCTTCTTGTAGATGGGCTTCACATTTGCTAGCCATCAGTCAACTGAGACCTCCCCTGATAGCCCAGATAGGACTGCTGGTAAATGACAGAAAGAGGCTTGGTGAGCACTTCCTCCAAATCCTGCAGTACCCTTGGGTGGATTGCATCTGGCCCCATAGATTTGCATAAGTCTAAGAGATGTAGCAGGTCACTGACCATTTCCTTTGGATTATGAGGATTTCACTCTGCTCCCCGCCTCTATCTACCAGCTCGGGGAGCTG
>VXAL01009627.1:1764-59328 GCA_013399475.1 Chauna torquata | reverse complement strand
GGCTTCGTTTCGGGGGCGTCCGGCTGTCCCGTCCCCGCCGACTGTGCCCCGCTGTGCCCTTCCCAGGTGGTGACCTCCGACGTCCTGAGGGAGGCCCGGGTCCTCATTCTGCACATGGTGGGAGCCGCGGGGGCTGCGGCCGTGCCCCCCCCCCCCCCCCCCCCCCCCCCGGCCCGCGGCGNAGGCGCGGGACTGCTGCGTCCCCCGGCTGCCTCACGCCTGCTGCCCGCGGCGTTCCCTGTCCCTCCAGGGCCGCGACTTCTCCTTCGACGACTGCGGCCGGGCCTTCACCTGCCTGCCCGTGGAGGAGCCCGACGCCCCGGCCGAAGCGCTGGTCTGCAACCTGGACAGCCTGCTGGGGACCATGACGCGCCGGGTGCGTGTGGCCGGTGGGACGGGGCTGGTGCCGCGGGGCCCCGGGCTTGTGCCGTGTGGTGCTGAGCACCCCGGCGTGGGGATGGGTTCGGCACCCTTTTGTGCTGCACCCGCTTTGGGTGCGGGAAGGGCGCTGGGTGCCTTGCAAGGGCCGAGCCCCTTCCTCGCCGTCTCTGGGCACGCGGCCCTTCTCTCGGCAGCTCTGCGTGGGCTCCCCGCCTGGCGTGTGGGTCTGCAGCACCGACATGCTCCTCACCGTGCCCTCGGCACCAGGTGAGTGGGTGCCAGCCCTGCCTCCAGCACCCGCTTCGGCTTGGGACGGGGGTCTCAGCTGGCAGCAGCACGGCCGGTTCAGACTTCGTGGTGCCCTCGTGAGGGTGTGGGTGCTCAGGTATTGATGAGAGCGCACCCGAGCTGCCCAGGGCTGAGCACGCCCACAGTGGGGGCTCAGAAGGGTTCATGGGTGCTCAGCATATGCAGCTGGGAGCACCCGTTGTGGCTGAGGCCGCATGCTGCTGCCATGATGGCTGGTTTTTGGGTCCACGTGCCGCCCCAGCAGGCACTGGTCTCCGTCCCTTTCCCTAGGGATTGACTGGGATGGCTTCCAGGGCGTCAGAGTGATCGCAGTGCCGGGGAGCCAGGCGTATGCCAGGAACCACGGGGTCTACCTTGCTGATGAGCAGGTCGGTAGCAGCCCCCTTCAAGTGGTATCACCAGCATGAAGCCCCCCTTGGAGGGACAGGGGCTTCCCGGTCCCTTCCGCTGTCCCAGGGGTGTCTGCCCCTTTGGCCCTGTGGGGGCCGAGGTCCCATCCCTGCCATGGCTGCTTGGCTTGGGGTGCCCCAAA
The DNA here is from genome assembly GCA_013399475.1 of Chauna torquata. Taxonomy (NCBI): domain Eukaryota; kingdom Metazoa; phylum Chordata; class Aves; order Anseriformes; family Anhimidae; genus Chauna; species Chauna torquata. The sequence goes on along the minus strand of VXAL01009627.1, from coordinate 58,106 downwards.
GAGCTCATCGGGGTCGTCTCACTCCCAGGGGCTGGTACTCGACATCGTCTACAGAGGCACGGAAGCCCAGATCCAGCGGTGTGCAGGGCCCGATGGCACTGTCCCACTGGTATGTCATGACTGGTATCAGCAGACCTGCCAGCCCCGTCCCTCGTGTCACCGCGTCCAGAACTGCCTGCTGTAGCGAGGGACGAGGGCGGCACGGCCGCAGCCTCAGCTCTGCTGTGCCCTCGCAGGTCTGCGGGGTGGTTTTCTTCTCCTCGGATGCCGCCGAGCAGCTTCTGGCCACCCATGTCATCCCTCCCCTGGATGCTTGCACCTACATGGGGCTGGACTCGGGGGCACCACCCATCCAGGTGACACCTACTCCGGGGTGACGGGACCCCTCATCCCACGGGTGCTGGTGCTGGGTGTCCGTGTAGGGCCTGCTTGCCCCCGTGCTGCCAGATTTGGGTCGAGAGGGGGTGGGAAGGGAGCACCCAGCAGCGGGATGGGGGTCAGGGTGGCTGCACCAGGTGGCCCGGCTGCACCCGGGGTGTCCGTTCTGTCCCCAGCTCTCCCTCTTCTTCGACATCGTGCTGTGCATGGCAGGGGGGATGACACAGGAGGAATTTGTGAAAGGTGGCAGCGACACCACTGTGAGGAGCGCCCGCTCTGTGCTGTGGGCGTCTCTCCGCGCCTTCCCTCTTAGCATGGGTGAGCAATGCTGTGGTGGGCGCGTGCGACATGATGCGTCCCTGAGCCTCGGTCCCCTGCGTGGGGAGAAATGTGGGGGTCAGGGCCTGGCACCCAGTTGTTTCTCTGGGGAGAAGGGGAGCAGAGAAGGGTGTTGGGGAGGCTGGGAGCACCTCCTGGCCCCACGTTTGCAGTTGGTGTGCTGATGACTCTCCTGCCTCTCCGTAGCCTGCATCCCCGATGCATCCTATGACTACATGACCGCGGCTGCGAGCGACCACATCCGCAGCCTGACGCTCCTGCCCGGCTCTGCCAGCCACCTCCGCTTCTGCAAAACAGCCCATTCCCACGTGGACGTAGGTCTTTGCAGCCCCGGCCATGCTCACACACACGTTTTTTGGGGGTTACTCCAGGCTGCGTGGCCAGACCCTGGTGGCTGTGGGCTCACACGGCCCTGTGCCCCCCGCAGCAGCCCTGGCTCCTGGAAGACGGCTCTTTGGTCACCAACTGCCTGCTGGAAGGAGCCGTGCGGCTGGCGGCCGGCAGCGTCATCCAGCACTGTCACCTCCGGGTATGTGGTCAGGGGGACACTTGAGGGACTCGGTGGGCATGAAGGGACTCACGGCAGTGACATTTGGGGCACCCTGCCTCTTCCTGGCTGGTGCTGGGGACCGTGGTGGCTGTCCTCCTCCCTGGGCAAGGGGAGGAGGCTGGGGTGTCCCTGGGAACTGGGGTAGACCCTCTTCCTGGGGCTTTTATTGCGGTTGTGAGTCTGGAGGCTGTCACCAGGCCTGGATTTCTGCAGTCTGTGTCCCTGCAGCCCCATGTCCCGACAAAGCGCAGCATCCCACCGCAGCACGCAGCTTTTGCCGACCGCAGCGCATCTCCTGGGGTGGTTCTCCCATTCTGAGGTCGGGGTCTGGCTCTGGTTTGGGGGCTGCTCAGGGTCCTGCTGCTTCCTCCGCAGGGTCCCCTGGAGATCGGCCCCGGCTGCCTCCTCTCAGGCCTCACGGTGGGCTCCTCGACAGCCCTGCAGGGCTGTGCTCTGCGCGACGTCGTCCTCCAGGGCCACCACATCCAGCTGCGCGACCTGCCCTGCCGTGTGTTCACGCTCACCGGCCGCCTTGACGACTGGCAGGTGCGGGGACAGTGAGGTGGCGCAAGACTCCCCGCCAAGCTGGAGTGTAACCGTCCCCTCCGTGTCCCCCCCAGAGCCCTGCCGAAGAGGCCACCTACTTGAACGTGCCCTGGGCTGAGTTTTTCCATCGGACGGGCATACGGTAGGTGCCGCATGCCCAGACAGAGCAGGGGACCCGGCTCCTCTGGGGTACCAGTGGTATCCCAGACCTCAAAGGCTGCAGCGGGAGCCATCGCAGCCACCCCTACCCTTCCTGCATCCCGTCTCCCCTCCTGGAAGATGCCCTCGAGCCCCGGGGCAGTGCTGATGGGCTCTCTCTCCACCAGGGAAGGGGACCTTTGGGATGCCGAGACGCCGCAGAGCAGCCGCTGCCTGCTCAGCGCCCGGCTCTTCCCGGTGCTGCACGCTTCCGAGGCGCTGGGGCTGGAGGACGTGCTGTGGCTGCTGGCCCCGGCGGCGGCGGTGTCCAGCGGGCGGCTGGCGCGCTGGCGGGCAGCTTGGCGCATGTCCTGGCAGGAGCTGCTGCCCTGCCTGGACAAGGCGGCCGAGCTGGGCGCCCGCCGGGCCCTATTCTTCCTGCAGGGGCAGCGCAAGGTGCGGCAGNGGCAGGTGCTGCTGGGGCGTCGGGACGGCCCCCCCCTGCCACTCATCCGCAGCGCCGTCCACGAGGGCTACCATGAGGCCATGCTGGGCACGCTGGATGAGGGTAAGCTCGTAGCAGCCCCATCGCAAGAACCCTCAGGGCATCCAGTAAGCCAGGGTGGATGCAAGCCGTGCGCGTCCCTCTGTCCTGGAAGCTGACTTATTGCAGATGCGGGCTGGTTCGGGATGACCCGCAGCCTGGCTACGGCTTTGCAACCTCTCTTAATTTTCTAGTTGCCTCCACGGCCAACGATGCAAGTGTTGCAGCCTGGGCGCTCGCCTGCATCGCCGATGTCCTGGGCTGCATGGCACACGGGGAAGGGGGCTTGCGGAGCGGACCTGCTGCCAACAGCGAGTGGGCTTCGGCTTTCAGGCGCCTGGAGAGCGGGGACATCGTTGGCGGTGTCCGGGAGCTGGCAGCCGAGCGGCAGAAGTGGATGAGTGGGTGAGGCAAGGGTCGGTGAGCGGTTGCTGTCCCTCCCTGGGCATTGGGCACGCCTGGGGGGCCGCGGCGACGGGCTCAGCGCCGCTCTTTTCACAGGCCGGCTCTGCTGGTGAGAGCGGCTCGGCATTACGAAGGAGCTGAGCAGATCCTCATCCGTCAGGCAGTGATGTCCTCGTGTCAGTTTGTCACCGTGTGGCAGGTGGAGCTGCCACCCTTGGGGCACTGGGTGCAGGCGGTGTGCCCGGCCCGCCTGGATCTCTCCGGTGAGCTTTTCCAGCCCGAGATGGGCTTGGAGCTGGTGGGATGGAGGGGGCAGACGATGACACCGGGGTGCCACCCTGGCTTCCCACTCCGGGGCACTGAGGGAAAAGGAGTCAGAGGGCTGATGGCGGGCCTCGGCAGGCGGCTGGAGCGACACCCCCCCCATCACGTACGAGCACGGCGGGGCCGTGGTGGACGTGGCGGTGCTGGTGGATGGGTGCCGGCCCATCGGCGCCCGGGTGCGGCGCATCAGCGAGCCGGAGCTGCGCCTCGCCAGCCTCGGTGGGACGCCGCAGGGCGAGGTGGTGGCGGAGCTGGTGTGCCGGGAGCTGGAGCACTTGCAGGATTACTGCCAGCCGCACGCACCAGGTGAGGCGTCACCAGCTGCACAGCCCGGCTTTGTACCCTCCGTGTCCTGACCCCGTAGTGCCGAATCTGCGCTACCCCAGGAGTGACCCGCTTTGTTCCTCTGCATCCTCTTGCCCCACTTGTTGGGGGTGACGTGGGTGACGGAGCAGGTAGCACAGCAGGCACCAGCTTTCCTTTCTCTTTTTGTTTCCAGGAGCCTTGCTCAAAGCTGCCTTCATATGCACCCAGATCGTGCAGTTCCCCTCGCAGAAACCCTTGCGGGCCCAGCTGATGAACAACTTCGGGGGCGGCTTTGAGGTGCACACCTGGTCCAAGCTGCCCCACGGGTCTGGCCTCGGTGCGTCTGCAGGGAAAAGGCGGGTGCCTGGGCGTCCCTCCTGCTCCGAGCACTGGGACGCGCAGCATCCCCATCGCTGCCCTGACCCTGCCTGTGCTCCCTGCAGGTACCAGCAGCATCCTGGCGGGAGCAGTGATGGCATCGCTGTACCGGGCGGCTGGGAAGGCTGCCAGCACCGAGTCCCTCATCCACGCCGTGCTGCACCTGGAGCAGAGGCTCACGACAGGTAGAGGCCGGGGTGAGCCCCCGTCCCGCGCGGTGGGGGCCGAGCAGTGGCTGAGGACCCCCTGCCCTGCAGGTGGCGGTTGGCAGGACCAGGTGGGTGGGCTGGTGCCTGGCATCAAAATCGGGAGGTCGAAGGCCCAGCTGCCGCTCAGGGTGGAAGTGGAGAAGATCCCGGTGCCTGAAAGTTTTGCCCGGACCCTCAGCGATCACTTGCTGCTGGTGTACACGGGGAAGACTCGCCTGGCTCGCAACCTGCTCCAGGTAACGTGTGGGCTCTGTCCCTTTCCTTGCTGCAAAGCTGCAGCACCCTGACACGAGCTGGCACTGAAGGCTGCGGGTGCAGCGCTGCCTTCCCAAAGCCGGCAGGGTGGTGACGGGGACGTGCGTGGCCGAGGCACCTGTCACCAGCAGCCCGGCCTCTTGCAGGACGTGGTGAGGAACTGGTACGCCAGGCTGCCCTCCACCGTGCAAAACACCGACGCGCTGGTGAGCAACGCCGAGGAGTGTGCCCAGGCCTTGAGGCAAGGTGTGAGCCCCCTTCCCTGCGCCAGGCTGGCCCTTTTAACGACGGAAGCGGCACGAAGTCCCCCAGGAGCATCTGTGCTGGCTTGGGAGGGCGGAAGCGAGGTGGTGCAGGCTCTGGCAGCTGCAGCAACCTCAGATTCTCCCCCAGGCTCACCCATGTGTTGTAGGCAGCGCCCCAAAATTGAGGCTTAAACTAAGATTTGGAGGAAGTGGGGCTAGAAGAGACCCCCATGGGGCATGCAGAGTCTGGTTCATTTTCTTGAGTCATCTGTGATGGCTGGCTTATGAAGTGGATTCATTTGGGTTTTGGCTGCTGGGTGCAGCAGAGGGGAAGCTGGAGCATTAAAGCAAGCAAGTTCTCCCCCTGTGGAGGATTAAAAACAAAGAGCAAAGCGACAGCGCTGGGATGGCTTGCTCAGCAGGCAGGGGATGGGGGTAGATGAGAAGGCAGAACTTAGCTCAGGCTGAATGTGAGAGGCAGGGCCCTGGTTTCTGCCCCCGGGAGAGAAACGGAGATAAATCTGTTGTCTTTGCGATATCCTCTCTCCCACAGGTAACCTGCCGCTCATCGGCAAGTGTCTGGACCGCTACTGGCAGCAGAAGAAATGCATGGCCCCCGGCTGTGAGCCGCTGGCCGTTGGGCGCATGATGGATGCTCTCCGGCCGTACGTCTACGGGCAGTGCTTGGCTGGGGCTGGTGGCGGTGGCTTCCTTTACGTCTTGACCAAAGCCCCTCGGCAGCAAGAGGCTTTGCACCAAATTCTAGCGAAAACCAAGGTGAGATGTGCGTTCCCAGCCGGTTCGCTGTCGTGAGAGCCGGTTGCTCTCACATAAAGCCTGCCTTTATGTAGCGCGAGCACTGGGAGCATCTCACCCTGCGAGTAGCATGAGCTTGTTTGTTGTCCCAGGACCTTACAGGTGAGAGCAAGTCCCTTGCTGACTTCTGCCCCCTTAACTCTTTTTTTTTCCAGGGACTGGGCAACTTCAGCATCCACAGCATCGAAGTGGACACAGGTGGTTTCTCTGTGGAGGTCATGGGATGCAACCCGAACAGCAGTGCTCACCCCAGAGAGGACACGGCTGTGTGACGGCCTTCAGCCCTGACCCGTTCCTGGTGGCTATACAGGACACAGGAGCCAGCTGCCACCCCAAGCTGGAAAACCCCCTTGTCTCAGCTCCCCGCTGCTGCAGCCAGGACTGGTCACGGATTCTCCGTGGTGGCTGCCCGCTCGCTGACTGGGGGACTGACAGAGCCAGAAGTGCCTTAGCCCCAAGGCACACTCGATTCATTGCTGCAGAACAAGGCCAGGTCCCAACAGCAGCCCAGCGGAGCTGGGGTACCCCTCGTGGGAGCAGGGCCGGACCCCAGCTTCAAGTCAGTGGGACTCTCAGGGGTTGCTTCAGAGGCAGCTCCTTCAGCTGGCTCCAGCAGGTGCCTTAGGTTTTGATGTGGCCTTTCTGTGCTGATGCTTGGCCCGAAAACCGTGCAGGCTGGAGGAGCCGCGAGGAGCTGGGCAGGCAGATGGACTTGCTGGAAGGACAGTCTGCTAGGGGCACAGCTGGCCTCCAGACGGATTTGTGGGTTTGGCCCTGGTTTTATGGTTCTCTGAGGGACAAGAGAACATTTGTGATGCTGCCTCTAGCCAGGAGGAAGGTCAGCGTTCCTGCCGGGCCTTCCTGCTCTTCCAGCAGCAGTGACACACGCTGCCCCTTCAGCGTGTGATGCTGCAGCCCTGGAGGTGGAATTACGTCCCCCTCCTGGGCCGAGAGGTTATTTCTGCAGTGAGTTTTTGGTCCCTGCAGTCTCTTTGAATAAAAGAGCTTGTTCCCAGCACGCGTTCACTCTCCTCTGTCCCTCACAGGCCTCCCTCCCCCGTGGTGCTGGGGGCCCAGCCTTCCAGCAGAGGGTGAGGCAGAAACCACATCGCCCTCCACAGCCCTGGCTGATGGGGGACAGCGTGGGAGCGCTGCCGCAGGAGGCAGCTGCGTGCCGGGCTGGCACCAGGTACTGTCTCACGGGCGTTTGTGCTCGCGCTGTGCCAACGCTGACGGGGGGGCAGGAAGAGCCCCCTGATGCCACGGTACAGGGTAGAGATGAAATGGTGAATAGCTCAGCTCTCATGACTCCAGCTCCCTCCAGGCGTGCGTGCACGCACACACCACCCAAGGTCATTGCTCAGCCAGGCAAGGTTTATTTACAGAGTAGCTGTACAGAGCCAGTGGGGACACAACCCTGCTTCCTCCAGAGGCTTTCTAGTGATTTTCCAAGCACCCTCCCCCCAAGGCAATAATCCCTTTTTTGCAGCAGTCTGCCTCCGCTCCCAACGGTCCCCCCCACCACCAGGGAGAGAGCTGACCCATAAACGAGTGGCACGGAAGGAACACGGCTGCAGCCTGCCTGCAGAAAGCAGGGCAGCACGGGATGCAGGGGGGGACACGCAGAGCTCTCTGTGCAGAGCCACATCTGATTTCCAGCCCCCAGATTTTCCAGCCCCCAGATTTCCTGGACCTTCTGTGGCCTCCCAAAGGGAAGCAGAATGAAGGGAGTTGTGTGCTAGTGCAAGCTTGTCCCTTAAAACTAGCACGTGTTTTCAGAAATGGTGTTATGCTGCTCTCAATGTGAGAGATTCCTCTGCTGCCTTATGTCTGGTCCTGCAAAAGGACCTTCTTCCCACACCCAGGAAAGCCTCTTGCTCTGAGGAATGAGCAGAATGGCAGCCACCACCCCAAAACCACACGACATAACAGCCAGCTAGCCCCAGACAAGGATGTGGGCTGGCTCCATGGCTGTAGGGTTCCTGCTGTTACCTCCTGCACGGTGCTCATGTGCTGAAAAAACCACGGAACTACAGGCGCAGCCGCTTGATGTCCTCGTCACGGAAGTCTTTTCGGAGACCCAGCACCCGCCGGACCTCTGCAGGAGTAAGGCGCCAGGTGAGCGGGCCGGAGTTGGGGCCCCAGTAATCCAGGATCTCCGTCACCTGGAGAAAGAGGAGAGCTGCAGCAAATGGCTCAGCACCAACTGCCCTCAAGGTGAGTTCAAACTCCAGCTGTGGTCACAGATGTGCCAGGGATGGGCAAGTATTTCCTGCTACTAACTCCTGCAGGCAAACACCCATCAGGCATGGGGCAAATTTTCCTGTTTCTCCCTACCCAACACGTTTGACAATATCTGGATGAGCCCAGTAAATCACGTGGAGTCCAGCTGGGGGCTCCGGCAATCCCCCCCAAAAAGCAGACAAAGTGCAGCTCACCCTTTCCAGATTGAGGATGGTGGCTATTTGAGAAAGACGGGCAAACTTGTCGCGGATAGTCCAGGTGGTGACCGTGGTGAGATAGGCTATGAGAGATCTCAGCTCCTTGTCAAACTGCAGACCACCAAGCTGTAGGGACCGAGGAAGCTCCGTTAGCCATCGCAGCCATGCCAAGGGTTGTGCCAAATACACACAGAGTTAATGTGTTCTAGAGGGGGTGCAGGAGGGTTCCACTTAGACCGCTTGTCGTTGCAGGTGATAGTGGCTTGTTTGGACCCACCTTAAAAGCCAGCCTTCCTATTGACGCAAGCTCTTCCCGGCCCCATCACAAAACGCCCTTTCTTCCCATGTGCGCTAATGCGAGGTCTTCCTGAACTAGCCACCAGCAGTGGCAGAGCTTCCTTGAGGGTATCATTTGCCTCTGCCCTGCCTCATCCCTTGGGGGGTAATGAGGGTTTGATGGTGGAGCCATGTCCAGCCACACTAGGGGGTAGAGGGCAGTATTTTGCTTACCCTGTTGAAGCTGGATTTGAGAAGCACTTTCTCCAGTTCTGTAGCTATGAGGCTGGTCATGAGGCCGGTAAGGTTATCATAAATCACTGGCGACAGTCCAGCCTAGAAGCAGAAACCTGCGTCACTCTCGTCAGGAACAACTCGGCAGAGGTCCACAAAACCCAAGCCTAGGAGAACTTTCACACAAAGACCATCATTTCCACACTCGGTGAGTGGACAGCACTGGCGAAAGCGATCCAGGTACGTGGGGCCTGCAAGCAGCCTTTGAGTGCTGCAGGAGATGAGGGTCTCTAAAAACCTGTCTAAGAACATCTGTCCTCCATCCCACTGAGCAGGGGAAGAGCTGGGAGACACCTCACAGAGGCCTGGCTAAAGCCTGGCAGGCTGCCACATCCCCTCCCTTTCTCTCACCTTAAACTCTGTCATCTGCTGTTCCAGGTGGACAATGAACTGCTGGACCCAGGGATCATTAGCTTCATAGTCGCTGAACTCTTCCTGTCATGGAAATACAAAAGGGTTGTTCATGTGACCTGCTGTGAACAGAGGACAGGGAGGAAGGGAAGGAGGTCCCTCCTAGAGCAGCATTACAGCCTTTTCATTTTCTTGAGCTCCTCTCAACCTAAATACCCCTTTCCAGGCTGGAAGCTGAGCACGTTCTGGGTATTTCACTGTTTCTCTGTGCTGAGGAAACAGCAGAGAACTGAGGGGAATGAGTCAGCAGTCGCTCTGACTGCGTTGCTGTGTGGAGGACGGAGAGCGCAGAAGTACAGCTGGAAGCAGAGAATGCTCAGCCTTACCTCCTCGATGCTGTGGGAGATGGAGAGGAACAGATTGATCCAGGGCTTCACCTGGGGTTTGATGGCTGTGTTGTTCAGGTCGTTGACACCTTCCTGAGGGGGACAAGAAGAGGACAGGAGAGCAACTGAGCACAGCTGAAATCCAGCAACACACAACCTCTACAGCCAGGCTGCCTTCATACTGTCGCCACCCTCGCTGCAAGCTGGGGAAACCAGCCCCACAGACTTCCACAGGAAACCGAACCCAGAAGTCCTAGAGCTGGACCCCATGCTCTTCCGATGCTGGGTGGCTGCAAGGACACCACGGCGACAAGAAGAGGAAGGACATTGACCCAGAAGCTGCCACTGCACTGACTTGCAACCCAGTTTGAACGGCTCGTGCATCCTCACCCTTGCCCACACAGCTACAGAGGTGCCCCGGCAGGAGACGAGCGGTCAGTTCACATCCCACCAGGGCAGGGAAGGATGCAAGCACCAGCCTCTCCACTCAGCACCAGCCAGAAGGACAACCATGGTCGGACTCAGCTGATGCCTCCCACCTACAGCGCAGCTTAGCTCAGTAGGAGAAGCTAAAAGGAGGATAAAAGCTGCAACCACAGTTAGTTCCCTGAATTAATCATAACCCCAGCACACGCCATCCCTCCCGAGCAGCAGGTTGTCAGCAAAGGCTGTTCTGTCTGCTTCAGTGCTACGGAGCTCTCTGAAAGCCCTCTCCTGCCAGCCACCCCATTTGGCTCAGCAAGATGTCAAGAAAGCTCACCCAGCATGAAACTATACAGGTACCAATACTGCCTGGCATTTGATGAAAGTTCTTAACTAAAACTGGCATTTCAGAGCAGGCCCTGCTGGCAATTGCCCTTTTCCAAGGCAAATTTAACGTGCGTGTGACTCAGCACAGGAGCTTGCTGCTCAGCCTCCTGATTACGTTGCAGCCAGTTTTAATACTGCACTAGACTGGAGAGTTTTACTCCTTAACCACAAACTGTTTGGTTTCAATACTGACCACAAACCTCGTGAGGGTTCGCCTGTAATGCCGATCTGAAGGCATCTGCCTGCAGTGAACTGCGAAGCCAAACGAAGAGTAGTCTGGCCCTGCTCTGAAGTACAAAGTTGATGGCAAGCCGAGTGAAAAATATTCTCTTCTCCTTGGCTTCTTTCCATTGGAGGTGTTAGGCCTTCTGCTCCCCTCCCTGTCAGGAACCTCTGTGAAACTTTGGGGAAACAGGTCCAAGCATGGCACACGAGACAGTGGCTTTAGCCAAAGAGCCCTCTGCCCGTGCTGGTGAGTGTGGAAAGGAGGAGAAACCTGAGAGAAGAGCAGCTGCTTCTCTACCAACAGCCCTTCTTCCCCACTACCTAGTGGGGCTCTGGACAAATCGACGACATGCTGGGCCACAAGGGAGAGTGGAGGAGATGGAAGTGCTACTATTTCTTCTCCTGAAAATGCTGAACTAACTACTACTCTGTGCCGAGTAAAGACAAAAGGAGTGACATTCTTTCTGGCTCTGCAGCTGCTTCCAGCATTTTTTATGTGACTCCCAGCTGGTGCAGCTGTGCAAACGGGCTGGATCTGTTTGCATGCCTCAAAATCGATTGTTTGGTTCCTTCTGTACCAGCACTCCTGGAGCCAGACGTGGCCCAGGCCTCAGGCTGAAATGATTCCTGCCACCACGCATGGGCTGCCTCCCCTCTCCCTGAAGATACCAGCCAGTGTTGGAGGCCAGCAGTAACACAGCAAGTCACTCACCTGCAGCAGGTCACGAAACTTGTTGGAGACGGCAGCCATGTCAGAGAGGCAGCTGTCAATCTTGGCCTGCGCTTGTTCACCCCCGAAACCTTGGCTAAGCAGTTTGGCACAGTCACTCTGCAGGGAAGAGATCCACGAGCACGTTGCAAATTAATAACAACGTGGGCTGCTTCTGTCCCTTCGCACTGCCAAGCCCTGGCCGCCCACCTGCATGCTTGTAGGCGAGAACAGCCGTCAAGCTCTTGCCCATGCAAAGGCAGAAGCTGCTGGCTCCAGCTGGGGAGAGAAGAGCAAGAAAGGAAGCCATAGGCTATCTAACCCAGCATCAGAGAACCACAATAAAATCGTTTTATTCCACTGACTCCTGGCCTGCGCCAGGCTCATCAACCTGGAAGAACTGGTATTTCCAGCCAGACCAAGGTACACCACTGCTTTATCAGCCGGAGATTGCTCTGCCAGCTCAAAATTGCTTTCCTAAGGCTGGAGGGCAAAGCTATCAGGAATTTGGGCAAAGCAAAGTCCAGATGGTTTATTTTGCACTCCCCCCCCAAGGGAGGATAATACAAGTTTGATAAAAGAAAACAAGTAAACAATCTAGACCGCACCTCCAAAGTCTTCTTCAAGGTCATGATGTTTTCACTGCAGACTTCCACATTGTTTAAAGTCACCTGGGAGAAAATGCAAGGAGAATTCATTGGAATTTCCCAGCACCTCAGCCCCAAGTCTATACGTTTACTCCATGCCCTGCTCACACCACAGACTGAAATGGAAGTATTTAACGGGACAGAGGTGCTACCATGTGATCAAATTGCTGCAGATTCAGAGCTGCGTGAAGCTGAACAACAGTAACTGATCATGTCTGTGATGAACCTGCAGCTGGTACAAAGCCCGAGTTAGTTTAGTCCACTTCTCTTCCTCAGCATTCTGTCCACGATATTGCAGCAAAGCCCCAGTTGTGGGTGACTGGTGGAAGAACGGATGAACCCCCCACTTCTTTGCTCCTTTCTGTGACAGTACCTTGAAGAACAACAGCCCAGGAGCAGCTGGAGGTAATGGTTTAGACACAGTATGCCCAGAGAAGCAGGGAAGGCATTCATATGCACGCAGGAGGAATCAGCACCCCTCCTGCCAGAGTATCTGTTGTTCACTGAACACCGTTCTCTACCCACTGAAGCCGAACTAACTGTCAGTGTAACGCTGGGGTTTGTGCAGACAGGGAAAGGAGGCAAGCTGACAGGTGAAGGAGGAATTCCAGTGGGAGAAGTGACGTTTTAAGCACTTTGCATCAAGAAACCTGTAACCTGGACTTTAGCGAAATGACAGCAGTCCCTCCTGCTCCCTTTGCTGCCTTCTCTCCTTGTACCGTGAAAGTCCCAAGGAACCTCTTCAGCACGTTCACAGCAGCTTACGTCTGTGAGCCAGCCCCTCTCCAGCGCTCCCACGGTCTCTGCCCACAGGTCTGCCCAACACCACTTTGCAGCAGGGCTGGCTCAAAGGAGAGAGCAGATCCAGGCAGAGATGCTCTCCCAGTGAGGTCTTTTCCACAGCGCAAGGTCTATGCAGCATCCCGCCAGGGGGAAGGACATGCTGTGCTGCAGAGGACAGGAGCAACAGCCCCCCAAATGCTCTCCTGGGGTTTGTAATGCTCAGTGCCATGCTCTGGCCTACTCGAGCACACGGAGTGTTGCAGTGCTGCTGTTAGAAGGCAAAAGGAGGATCCTGCAAGCCAAGCAGAGCAGACAGCCCTGCTCTAACGGAAACTCTCTGATCTGATAAGCAAGGATGAAGGAACCCTGAGCTTGGGCCAGGAACCTTTCTCACCTACGGGAAGGTGTGGATGAGAGACACTCCCACCACCTTTGTGCAGAGCCTGTGAAGAACAGGGCTGATAGCCACCTCAAGAGCCCAGACTATTCCCCAGCCTGGAGGGGAACATCATCGCAGCAGCCTACGAGGCAGTCAGAGGATCATACTCGGACAGGCCCGGTGTGGAAGCGCTACAGACATGAGGTGAGGCAGGAGCATCTACCAGATATCTAAGGTCAGGCCACCCATCATGCCTGAAACAGGTTTTCAGGTTCTCTGAATACGTGATAGGCGCATCGATCCTGTTCCCAAGAGTTTCCCCACTGTCCTTCCCCTTACCCCGAATCATCTTATACCACGAAACCCACCAGAAAGGACTGCTTGGCCTCATCGGTGCTTTCGATGCCTTTGGTATCGAACTTGCCCTGCTGCAGGCTGCTGTGCATGATGTTCACGGCACTGGTCACCCCTCTCTGGAAGTCCTGGAAGGTCGTGGCCGGAAAGCCCTGCTTCAGCTTGTTGTACAGAACCTCCCTATGGGGCAAGCAGAACACACCAGGGCTTAGAGCAAATACTGCAAGAAACAACAGAGCCATGCTCTGTGCCAGGGGACAGCACTTTGGCTGAGCTGTGACCTGAAAAACAGAAGCGGAATTTCACAGGGACGAAGGAGGGCTGGCAGATATCTTCTGCCAGCATCTAAAAGACACAAGGCTGAGGTCAAAAAAACAAGCCAGTTTCTGAGCTTTCCCCAAAATCCTGCCTGCAGCTGCCTGCTGTACTCGTCACAGTTCTCCATTCCCTGGAGAACACTGGGATGAGAAACAGCAGCAGGCCAATTTCTGCAGGCTCACCCCGCAGTCCACTGGGCAATCGTCCAAGTCATAACTAAGCAAGCTCACAGGCAACCTGGAGAACTGGGAGCAACCACGTACAACCAAGCAGGGCAGCACTCCAGTGCTATGTGGCGACTCAGTCTCACAGGGATTTGGGGCCACAAGGTTCCTTTTTCTCTTTTTATGGCTGTTTGTCCTACAGGTGACCACTGCTACTGTGAGAAACGTATGCCCAATGCTGCTTCCTACCAGCATCTCCCACGGAGATGACAAACCAGAGGTTCAAAGGTGGAAAACAACACAGGAGACCACCTGACAGCAAACAGTTTGCAGAATATGAGGAGAAGGTAAGTTATGATGAATCTGGTGCATTTTCTTTACCTGAAGTCGGATTCCAGCTCGGTGGTGGAGTGGTTGATCATGGCACAGAGACAGTCTATGCTGGAGCTGGACAGAGCACGCCCAATGCACTTCTTCACTATGTAAAACACGTCATCCACCATGCTGGAGGTGAGCTGGCCCTTCTCGAAGCTGTCCATGGCAACAGCCTGCAAAGAAAGTGTCTCAGTGCCCTGAGCTCAGCGAGTGAAGGTGCCCCCTCAGAGCAGTGCTGTGAGACCAAACTGTGGAGTGCCGCCAGCGTTCCCATATCCCCCTGAGCTGAACTGAACCATGGGTGGGCTGCTGTCACTCATCCTTGTTTTCAGTAGCCCATAGACCTGGAAGATCTGATCTCCAGAACCCTTCACCTCCACACCTCATCTGAAAAGTTCCTCCATGGAGCAGAAGTTGCTCTTCAAAGCCAATAACCAAACATCAGCTAGAGAAAATATGGTCCTGCAGGCTCACAGAGATGGCAGACAGAAACGCTGCACCTCCCATTGCCAGCGTGACCTTCAACCCAAGGAGCCATCTCAAAAGCTATGTTTGGAGCAGTTGCTCCACGCCCTCCTGACATCACTTTGGCTCTGCAGCTCCTGCAGCAGTGTAAGCAGAGGGAGCAAGGAAGAGCAGCGAGGCTGATGGAAGGATGTGACTAGAGCCAGCAGCTACAGTTGGCCAAGGACAGAGCACCCACGAGGTTGCTGCCAGCCCTGCCCAAGCACAGAACCAGCCACTTGCCATACTCAGGAGTACGTTTGGAGTCAAAGCTCAGAAACGACCACTTGCTTTTTAAGGCCAAGGGAAGCAAAAGGCCTTCCGAACAACGGCAGACCTGCTGTGTACCCATCTCCCCCTAGGAGTGATCAGCACAGGACCGTGGAGCATGTACGGAGGTCTGCACAGAGCACAGGCTATTGCAAACAGCAGTCTGAGCTCTACCTTGTTGACTGTCTCCCTCATGAAGTATTGCTCCATGGTGATGTAGTAGCCAATGAGTTCTTGCATGGTGCAGCTCAGCAGACAGTTGTTGAGGAGCTTGTCCAGGTATTTTTGATGCTCTGCAGAACACAAAGGAGAACCATCAGCTGGACCAAGAGCCAGAAAGCAGTTCCACCTCACCCCCTTGCTGCCTGTCTAACGGGCGCCCGATAGACACAAACATGCAAAGCTCAACCTGGAATAAATCACAGGCCTCAACTGTGAAGCTGAAAGAGCTGAGCTGACTTTTGGTGGTGACACACGTGACTTCCAGAGCTCCATGGAGTACCAAAACCCTGAGCCTGTTTTCCCTGCGGCCTCCACCTTTAGGATTTGTGCCTACAGTGACCACAGGGCCCTCCCTTTCTTTGGGCACCTTATTTATTATGCTCTGCAGTCATTCCTAAGGTTGGTTTCCCTGTTAGAGGGAATAACTTGATGGTGTTGGACTCGAACATTGAACAAGGACTACTTCCTGCATGAGTGATACCAACTGGTCAAGATCTTCACTCAGAGTTACCCTTTGATTTGCCCTCCTCCGTGGTTATACTTTGCCTGGGTGCTGCTTTCCCATGCTGGCATCTGATGTAGTAGCCACAGATGCTTTTTCCTAGCAGAGCTGTAGTGGCCTGTGTAGTCATGACTTAAAGAGGCACTTCCATGAGGCACTCTTCCCTCACTAAGATGTGCCAGAGTTTGAAAAGCCTCTCTGCAGAGGATGATTATGGTAGGGCTTTGTCAGGAAGCTCACTGCTGAAAACAGACTTGGGGAGGCCAGGCTACGCAATCCTGTTCCACAGAGCGCTTCCAAAGTGCCTCTGCAGAACCTGTGTCACATTGCTCTGACACTAACTTGGATATATCTCCACTTTGGGCAGCTGCAATGAACAGAGAGCCTGCAAGCATTGGTATTCAAGATGTTACCTTGCTTTACCTCCTCTGAGGCCATGGAGTCTCCCACCTCAAAATCAGCTATTATTCGTCTCTTGATGAACCTCAAGTAGAGCTCGCTGCGGGCGTTCATCAGGGTAACCTCTGTTAAAATCGGGTCAAGTTCCCTGCGAGGGACATAGCAAGAATCAAGGCAGCAAGCCTACAAAACGAGGGGCACTCGTTTAGCTCAGCTAAGCAGCGTGTTCTCTGTTGTTTTACTACGAGATCAGTACTGCCCATTTCCACCTGTGCCGTCAAGTAGCAGAGCTCAGCAGAATAACTGGTATGTGCAAGTAATACCAATCCTACTTTACGTATATTTGGGGAACTTGTTTGTGCGGAGAGTTGCTTCTAACCTTGACAGCTGGCTACCGTAAGCTGAATTAAACGGAGACCAGTTATGCTGGGAAGCAGACAAGCTCGGCCAGGATAGATTGGCTTTGTCACCCTGTGACAAACCAGGCCAACAGCAGCTGCTTTATAGCAGGTTCCCAGGCTCAGCCTGCCGCAGCGGCACCAGCATGTCCCTGCTCTGTGCCCAGCCACATGTCGGCACAAGACTTGCATCTGCTGACCACTTTAAAGCAGACCGCGCACTGCCAGCATGGAGTACCACAGCTCAGGACCTCAGAAGTGGAGGAAGCAACAAGAAACCTCCTGTGAACGTATCCCAGAGAGATCTTCCTGAGTAAGAGATGCCAGCCCACCTGGGAATTATTTTCCCATATTATATTCGTGATTAACAGGATTTACTATCTGCACTAAACATCACAAATGCATCTAAAACACGCAACAGTCAGAATGTCCTGAGAAAATCATTAGAGAAGCTTCTTCATTTCCCTCACGGATGTGAGAACAACCACATTAAAATCACTCTAGTAAAGACTACAAGGCTGAGCAATCTGATGTAACTTCAAAATTAGCCCTGTTTTCAGTGGGAGGTTGGACTAGAGACCTTCAGCACTCCATTTCTGCTGCAGTTTTGCTACGATTCTGTGAGCCCTACATGGCCACTGTTAGAAATGCCTGGTCCCTGCTGTCTCCATATATGCGCTCTTGTGCAGATTCATGTGTTTTTCTGAAAATGTTGAAGGACCTGCTTAAGCTCAACAACCCAGGAAAAGTGAAACCAAAAAAGCATGTGACAATGCAGAACACAGTGTTCAGACCAGAGGCGACTATGAAAAATAATAGTCACATCAGCAGCTTTGTCATCAGCGTGCACAAAAGCACTTCACAAACACTGCTCGAAGCCTCACAACAAACAAGTGGGATGAGGAACCATTATCTTTATTTTACCGATGAAAAAGCAAAAGCTCAGAAACCCTGGGATGCATCCACAGCTACTCAGAGCAAGCGGATGGCTATGTTACCACTGAAATAACTGGTCGTGCAGGTTCGCAGACACATCTTGTTTGAGGAACACAGGTTTTCTTTCAAGGCATGTTTAGAAGTCTTGCATGCCAGATGGGCTGAATGCACTTTCAAATGGCCTTATTTAAGGGCTATGCAAATACTCAAGATAAAAAGAAAAGAAAGGAGACTGAGAGCACTTCAGTTCATTAGCAGGACAGTAGCATTACAGAGTCACTGCAGCAGCAGTATGGATTAAAAGGACACAGATTTATTCCTGATTCCACCACGAATTATCTACCTAGAGAGCTGCTCCATTTTGTGGGCTCCAAGGACTGTACTACGACCATCAACGAGTGGTGGGAAGAGCCAAAATAAAGTCTCGGTCCTCTGTGTGCGGTGACATTCCCAGCCCTCCAGCAACGTTTAGGGCCAAGGCTTAAAATAATGAGTAAGCAAAATAAAGCACCACCACAGAAGCTGTCTTTATAAAAGGGCAGTGAAGGGCGCCTAGCAATTGAATGCCATGCTTTAGTAGCCACAAAGCCTCTGGAAGATGGGGAGAGTTGTCTAAATGCTAAGTAGTGTTAATGACAGGTCAAGAGTGGAAGATCAGAGAGCAAAAAGCGGTTTTGTTTGTACCTTGGTTCAATCTTCTCCGCAGAAGAACTTCTCATCATGCTGTTCTGAACTTGCTGGAACTGCAATCACAAAAACAGGAGTCATCAAATTTTTTTCCTGATGACCTGGAGTTAACAGCCGCTTCTCATGCTATGGCCTAAGGAGGTGCTTGCCCAAGGAGGGTGATATGAATGCTCTGTAGCAAGCAGTCTGGGAACTGCATCAATTCACCTCTTCCTCCGAGACAGAGCTCAGCTTGCCAGGAAGGGCTATGGGATGGGAACTCCAGCAGAGGCACCAAAGGTACGTGACCGTGAGATGGTTACAGCAGTCCTGCCTCTGACAGACAGGAGCAGGAACAAGGCAGTGGGGAGGGCATACTGAAAGCACCCTACAGACCTGCACAGAAAAGAACTCCATGCCCATGGTCCATTTATCATGCTCACAATGAATCCTTTTCTGCGACAAAAAGGACAGCTACGGGCTGGATCACTTCAGCCACCAGCGCAAGTATGGGGTAAAGCAACGTTTCTCTCGATACACAAGGTCAGACTTTGCCACCTCTACGGCAGTCGGAGCCGGACGGGGGCCACAGCCGGCTGTCAGGCAGAATCACACCCCTCTTACCTGCCTGTGATAGTCCCTCTCTTTGACGAACTTTTCCACCACTTTCTCCACCTGCCGGTCGCACTCTCCTTGCAAGTGCTTGATAAGGGTGTACAGCCTCCCTGGCCCATAGTAAGTCTCCACGATGGGTTGGTGGGTCTCCACAACGCGAGCAATCCCTGCAGGCAGAGAGAAAGCAACGAGATGGATCCTGCTCTCTCAGGAGCAAGAGACAGCCTCAAGCAGGAGTTCCCATCCAGCCTGGACCCAGAGCAGAGCTATACGGGTCCTCAGACGGGGCCTAACAAGGGCCTGGATAAACAGGTCAGAGCGGCCAGCCACTCTCCAGTAGCTCACTGGAGGTCTGTCATCACCACCCCTCGTTCCATAGCACCTTCTCTCTGCATATGATGCCTTCTGGCTTCTCTCCTGTTTATTGCAAGGCTACGGTGCAAATCTCCTGGGGGCGAAGCCATCTCTCTTCCTGAAAAGCTCCTGCCACGGGATGTGGGTCAGCTACCCTCCAACCCAGCAAGATGCAAGGTATGGAGCTTTCACAGGAGGAAGCCACACAGACTAAACCTGGCGGGGGACACAGCTGTCATTGAAATCCAGTCCCAGCTTTCAGCACCTACCAGCTTACAAGAAAAGGGCAGTGCTACAAAAATCAGCCTAGGGAAAGCTCTGCTCTTATTTGTCATGCAGAGCAAGAGAGCAAGCACTAGTGAAGGCAGGACCTCCTTGGAGAAAAAGCTCGGCTCCAATGAGGTATCTCTCCAGGATACCTTGCTTTCTTCTCACAAACTCTCTGCTTCAACAGTTAGCAACACTCCCCCTCTTCTGATACGGCTGCCAAGAAAGCCCCCGCGGCTCTAAGGGCCTTCAATAGCAGCAAGGGTGCCAGGTTGGGAGAGTGACTCGGCAGTGCCACAGCCCAGAATTACAGCGGACACAATAGAGACGGCGGGTTAATCAGCATGGGATCTCAATTACTGTCTTTGGCGACATTCCCACAGAGCATTCATATTCTCCTCTCTCCCTTCCCTTTCTGCTTTCAAGCTGCCATAGTCCTCCTTGAAGAGCCAGGCCTGGAGGCATCAACAGCTGCTCAATTTTAAGGGATCTGATTTGTTTGTCTGGAGAGCTGCATGTCTGAAAAATCCTTTATGGAATACCCATTTGTTTTGAGGATGCAGAGAACAAGAAGAGTCTGATTCCTGGAGGAAGCCAGAAAAAAAAAATCCTTTGCAAATCCACCTTGTGTACAAGCTGTACATAGGAAAGCTTGCTTATTCTGATGCCCTCTCCTGGCTGGGAAAAAATCTGTGTCCCCATCCCTCCAGCATGACACTCCCATCGCTCAAAGGGCATCTTGTGCTCTCCTGGAACTACAACTAAAAACATTTAAATTGATGGACAATCCCATCACTGACTGCTTTCGGTCCATCAGCAAAGAGAAGAGGGACAAGATTACCTTCAAAGAGGAGTGTCAGGGTGTCTGCGAAGATGACAGCGGCTCGACGGTCACTCATGTCTGTCCCCATCACCAGCTGCAGGTTCTCCTCTGCTTTCTTGGCCACCTGCGTGACAACAGGACCAGTCAGCGGGCAGCACTCAGAGATATTGTTCATCTCATAGGCTGGACCTGCTTCCCCCGTGCTACAGAGCACAGTGCTTTTGCTAGCGTTCCCATTGCAAAAGCTACTTCTGTTGCTGTTCCTCCTTGGAACAGAGACCTTTCTTTTCCTCTCTGGTGGAAAACTCAAGGATCAAGGGGAGGCAGAAACTTGCTCTTCTCTGTCCAGTCTCCCTTGTACAAGCTTTAAGCAAGCGCAAAGAACAAGACACAGAAGGAGAAACTAGACAGCCAGTGAACGGGATCTGTATTCAGACCCCAGGAAGCCCATGCCAAGGCGCAAAAAGCAGGGAGACAGCTGAACTGAAGGCCAGCGCTGGTTTCAAAGATTAACAAGCCAGAGCCAAGACCTAAGAAACTGGATTTTGCCTTCCCCTAGGAGACAGTCAGGTCTCCGTATGTTTCAGAGAACACGTTACCTGCTTGCAGAGGTACTCTGAGAACTTGCTCAGCCCCTCTTCGTGTAAGCCTAGCAGGGGAAAGATCTTGAAGAACCGTTCCACCTGGGGCAGGTCTCCCTGCTTTGTAGCTGTGTCAAATTTCTCTGTGACAATTGTCTTCAGGCGCTGCTCCGATTGCTGCAGGAGCTTCAAGTTGGCATCAATTATGCCCCCTGGTCAAAGGGTCAGAGAAGAAAAGGAAAGGCAACAGCACAGCATTAGTATCCTGCCAAGGGCTACTTGCTTTTCCAACAGAGACCGAAGCTGTGCCGCCCAAAGGTGAGAAGGCAAAAAGCACGCTGGCATCCCTCTGCAGGCCACAGCAGAGAGAGATAGGTCTGTCGTGAAGCACACAAATCTAGTGTCGTGGTCTCGCACAAAGGACGTGAACAAATCAACCAGGACTTTTTTTCAGGGATCACATAATATGTTCCTTCGTGTCCAGTTGTTTGCCTGGCATCACACTGCAACACTGCAACTTTTCTCCCTGACAGAGCCTTCTCCCTTGCTTCTTTTGTCCTGTACATTTTGTCCTTCACCTAGTTGGCATCTGAAACGCTATTAAAACCTGGCGTCAGGAACTCTTCTTCCATTAATTACAATTCAAACTTAATTACACTTCAAAGACTTTCATCTCTATGTCTGCATCGCATACTAAGACCTTTGGCTAATGCTGGATGTTCTGCTTCATCTCTGTTAGGCTCAGGCTATCTGTCATGGAAAATCACACAGCCTCTAGTTCTCTAACTGGAAAGGTGACTTACCAGCTTCTCCTCATGAACAGTCCTTACCTTCCTTGCCCTGACGACTGAGCTCAATCACTGATTTGTCCAGAGACAGATAGCGATGTATATGAGCTGCTGCTTGTTCATAATCTTCATTTCGCAGGGCTGTTTGAACTCCATCCATGCAGAACTTTAGGTCCAGGATGTCGTCAGCTCTCTGAATGGCCTGATAGAGTCGATTCTGCAAGAAAGGTAACCAGTAAGGCTTCCTGCTGTGGGCTGGATCAGGGAAAGAGAATTACGAAGAAAAGACAGAAGGCAGCACGAGGGGGAAAAGATGGAAGAAACATACAAAAGTGATGTTTTTCTACATAATAAACAACTAAGCGGAATCCCCAAACTGCTTAAAGTTTTAAGTCCAATGAATCCCAAAGAATTTCGGCATTTGCCCATCAAAGCTCAGACTGACCTCACAGACCATACTCTGCTTAACAGGCAGAGACCAGAGACAGAGCCACACTTGATATGTTTTGATCTGAGCAGCAGTCGTGCTGGGTGCTGGGACCTGAAGCCTCTTAGCCTACCTCTGTACAAAGAATAGGACAGCCTGGATTCCTGCCCAGTCTTGGGTGACGATGACCATCTCCACTAGCCTCAGCACTGCAACACCTAACAACACAGTGCTAACGAAGACTAACCTCAGCTTATTCACTATAATCTGCAAGAACACGCTGGAGAAACAGCTGCTGTACGGAAAATCCTACACATTATTAACTTGTACCCTGCCACATCCAGGAGCCCAGCAAGATGCCATTACCTAACAACGCTAGGTAATGCCAAAACAAAGAACAAGGCAATTCCCAGCCCACTGAGGAAAACAGCACATTTCTCTATTTGCCAGTCACGCTGTGAGCACACGTGGCTTGACGGCGACGAGTCCCAGACACCCCCTGAGTGCAGCTACCTTGGCCAGGTCAAGCTGCCGGACTTTGCTGCTGACGTTCTCGGCCAGGTTACACGTGAAGGTGATCATCCCCGCCAACTGCTGGGCATCCCCTTCGATGAGCTGCAGGTTGGGGCTGGACAAAAAACGCATGCAAATTGAACACGTGAGAAGCAGATATTAAGCAGCTGAATGGTCTGCAACAGCAGGACGTTTCTTTCTCCAAACGCAGTCACCCCCGCCAGCAAGTTTCTCTCATTTCATGCCCCTCTGACGAGAGCAAAGCTTTGAAATCAATCAGACTGCTTTGGAAGGGGCTGCGCAGACAGATGAATGCGTCACTACCAGACAGTGTGACTTTCTCCAAGAACGAATGTGCTTCCCTCCCAACACCGCAGCGAGTTTCCATGTGCGTGAAGCAAGCAGGGAGGCAGCGAGCTGTGCACAGAAGCAGAAGGAAGGGGAGCGTGTCACTAACCCCATGCGATGAAGTGCCACCATCTTGTTCTCTATGGTGCTCTGCTGCTCCAGGAGGGCGTCCAGCTCTTCCTGCACGGCTTTCTGAAAGACGAGGACGGGGGAAGCTGGGGGACGTACAGTCCCTCCAGGCTAGCGGCATACTCCAGGCTCCCCGTCAGAGCCACTGATGTGCCGCTAGCACGGCTTCCGCGCTTCCACGAGCTCGGAGGGCTGAAATCGGGCCCACGCTCCCATCTGCATCCTGCGATGCTTTAACTTGCGAAACTCCCAAGCCCGACAACCTCACTGCGCAGCTTTCAGCTAAAATCACCCCCAACCTCCTCCCGTGCCTCGGCCTTCCACACGCCAGGACCTAAATCCGCAGGCCGCTCCCAGCTCAAGGACACGAACTGCCCGGAGCTGCCACCGTCCCCACCGCGGGGCTGCGGGGGCGGCCGCGCCTATGTTTAACGCTTCTTCCTCTTCGGGCCGCCGCGTCGCCTCCCGCCCCCCCGCCGCAGAGCAGCCCGGCCCCGCGCACCTCCTCTTCACACAGCCGGCCGTAGGCGGCCTCCAGGTCGGCCAGCTCGGTGAGGGCCCGGATGCGCTCCATGGGCAGGCCGCAGGCGGCCGCGCCGCCGCCATCCCCGCCCGCCGCCATCTTGGGACGCGGCTGAGGCGGGCGCTGCCACCCGCAGGCCCGCCGGGGCTGCCCCGGACGGTGCCTGAAAGCTTGCGGCCGCTCGGTTCCGCCTGGCAGGGCCGAAGACTCACGCCCTCCNATGGCGGAGCGGGCAGGCGGGGCGCCCGCCTAGGCCGCAGCACCATCCGCCGCCATCCGCACGGTAGGGACGCCCCCGCCGCGCCGCGCCCGCCCAGCGGCGGCCTCTGGGCTGGGGAAGAGCGGTGTGAGCCGCCATTTTTAGGGGGGTAGCGGCCACAGGCCCGAGCGTCGCGGGCCCCTCGGGGCCTGGCCTGTGAGGGGCGGCCGGGCCGGGCGTGGATCCGGGATCTGGTTCCCAGAGCTTGCAGCCCGGCTCCCCGCGGGGTGTGAGCAACCCGCCCGGGCTGCTGGCCTTGGGGGGCGCCGAGGCCGGGTTCCCCCTGTCCCGGGGCCTCCAGAACGCGGCGGACCGAGCGCGGCGGCTTGTGTGCGGCTCGGCCCCCCCCCCCGCCGCGTTATCCCCGGGGAAAGCAGTCGGCTCAGGCACTCGCTCCAAGCTGTTCCGGGTAGCTTGAGTCACGTCAGGCAAAGCAGCAGAGGTGTAACAGCGCGGGGCACTTCGGAGAGAGATTTGCTGGCTTTCTTTTGCTGCGTTTGTGAATAGCTAAAGCCGCAGAAGTAATTAGCTGAAAGCGCTGGTCACTCGCGGGGCAGTAAGGAGCTCAGCTGGCACCGGCAGCCTGGCTGTCTTGGGAGAGCCTTGTCCCTTTTTCAGTATTCCTAAGCAGTCGCTAACTGTGGCTGGGTGGTGGTAGTTGTAACATCTAATCCTGGTAGAAAAAAAATAAAAGCAATGTGTGCAGACAAACAGGAGAGTATCAGTTCTATTTCTGTGCCATGTGGAAGGTTTTGCCTTTACAGAGCATGTTTTTTTTTTTTTCCTACTTGTTGTAGATTTGGTGGAGGTAAGACAAGGTGAAGCGAACCCGTTGTCAACATGTTTCTCTACAACCTCACGTTACAGCGTGCCACGGGCATCAGCTATGCTATCCACGGCAATTTCTCAGGTAAGTTTTTACATCCTGTAATGGTTTTTGGCTTGAGTTCTTTCAGATAGTAGAGAAAAAAAGGAAATAATATTTTGTTTGGTTATTGAAACTAATGTGTATCAGTATAGCACTGGTCTTTTACTTCTGCTGGTATGTTATTTGCTCTGGAGCAGGCAACTTGAACTATTCAAACTTGTGGAAAGACAGAGAAAACTTTCACTTGATTATGCACTGATATAATTTAGTATTTTGTTCACTTTCCTGATCTGCTAAAAGAACGTCAAACCACGGGGTTGCTAATGGGGCGAATAAGTTGCTTTGAATTCTTCTATAGTAGTAATAATAATTAAAAACTCTTCAGCATTTAGTTATTGTGGAGTTCTGCTGGCTGTCTTATAGTGCTTCTTGAACCTGCTTGTTCTGCTGTGTTGCTCACGCTTTTTTGTGTTTTGGGTTCCTTAGGAACCAAACAACAAGAAATTGTTGTTTCCCGGGGCAAGATCCTGGAGTTACTCCGCCCGGATCCCAACACGGGGAAGGTTCACACCTTGCTGACGGTGGAAGTGTTTGGAGTTATTCGCTCCCTCATGGCCTTTCGGCTGACGGGTGGGACCAAAGACTATATTGTCGTGGGCAGCGATTCAGGACGCATTGTTATTCTGGAGTACCAGCCATCAAAGAACGTGTTTGAGAAGATTCATCAGGAAACCTTTGGCAAGAGTGGATGTCGCAGGATTGTTCCAGGCCAGTACTTGGCTGTAGACCCAAAGGGCCGCGCTGTCATGATTAGTAAGTCGATCTGTGGGCTTGGTTTTTCTCTTATTTTTTTTAATTCTAGTCTTGGAGGTATTAGTTTTGAAGCAAGTTTCTGCCAGGTTTAATTGGAAGTGTTTGTTCTGAGGCAGTTTGTTAGGCTATGAGACACACCAAGGAGAATGCAGACGCTTGGAGTACTTCCTTGACGCTGGTGGAATCGCACAAATTAATTGTAATGCTGAGCCAAAACAATTTGGAAAGAAGCCAGCTTGCCTCCTGGTGAGCAGACGGAACCCTAATGTGTGATGTCTGGGAGAAAAGTTGGGGCTGCAGGCATCCCTGCTGTAATGTCGTCAGCTCCTGTAGCCTGAAATGATGTTGCGAATTCATGTCTCTTCTCTGAGATGTGTTGTGGAGACAATTAAATGAATTTCTGATCAGGCTTCACAGGTAGGAGAACACTTGGGTAGGGTTTTTTTTTTGTGTGTGTGTAAGATTAATCGTGAGCTGTCTTAGTTCCTTGGCTGGCTGACCAGCAGCGCTAACAGTTGTGCTTCTACAGCCAAAGGGACGGTAAGCTTGTAGAGTGACAGAAACACCATTGTCCATGAATTTTCCCCGTTTGTCGAAGCTGGCTTTGTGTGGTACTGTGATACTGCTTCCCTGCACACTGAGAGCAGGGAGTCGTGACGATAAGGGGTTTAGCAGTGCCCTTTATGTTGGGAGTAGCTCATTGTCCGCTCTCTAACAAGCGAGAAGATGGCACGGTCACCTTTGTGCCGTTCGGACTGAAAGCTGAACAGTAGGTAGTTATGTTACGGATGCTGTGTATCAGGTAAGAATGCGTTTTTTAGTTGAAATATTTATAAGGAAAAGCTAAGTGTTGTCGTCGTGTCAGCTTTAAATGGTGGATCATCTGCCTGCTTTTTTTAATCTGGTTTTGTTTCCCTGCAGTCTGTTGTCTTTTGTGTGGTGGAATGAGTGAGTATATCTGCCCGTAGCCGTAGCAGACTGAATGTTAGGCTAGGTAGACCTAGCCCAAAGAGTCAGTGTTAGGCTTTAGAGAGCGGGAGTCATTGCTTGTGCTTGGAGCCTGAAACAGGAAAAATGAGACATTCGATGTTAACTGGTGGCACAGAGCTAACTGTGCTCAGTTAGTGGTGAACTGTGCTCACTTAACTGGTGGTGAACGTCAGCAGAAGTAACGTTCACGCTCTCTCGTGAAGTTTTATATTTACGTTGGAATGCAGGTATGCTAGATTTTGTCACCAGGTACTGCTGCCCTTTTCTTGCAGGTGCTATTGAAAAGCAGAAGCTGGTGTATATCTTGAACAGAGATGCTGCTGCTCGTCTCACCATTTCCTCCCCGCTGGAAGCCCACAAGGCCAATACCTTGGTCTACCACGTGGTGGGAGTCGATGTGGGATTTGAAAACCCAATGTTTGCTTGCCTGGAAATGGATTATGAGGTGAGAAGAACTTGGTCGCCCTTTGCTGTCTTTGTCATTTCTCTTCTGTCCTTTTATTTCACCCGTCTGTGAAGGCAGGGAATGCTGGCTGCCTTTGCTGTCTGAGGTAATTTTTATTTTTGTCTCAGGGTTACTTGTTTCTTGTCTTACCTTCAGTCAGAACGGGAACTCTTCTGTCTTGGTGATTCTTTTTAAGTTCTTGCTGTTCAGCTGCAAATGTGCATATTTTCTTCCTCTGAACCTTTTTTTGTGCATCTTCCAGTAAGTCTCTTGGACCTCATGTTAACGTTTAAAACTGTTTCCTGATGCGTTAGTTTTGCTTCTCCTTTAATACCTTTCCTGAGAGACGCCGTGTTTTGGTGCTGTCAGCAGGTGGTACGTCAAGAAAGAGACGTTTTGCTGTTAAAATATTGCCTGAATTCCGAGCAAGGAGTCTTGTTTCCTTTGAGTTGTATGCCTTGTAAGCTCTCTGAACAAACACCTGAAGAAAAGTGGCTGGTTTATTGTTCTGGAGGTTAAAGCTGTACCTGAGGCCAAGCCTTCGTGTTGTAATTTACATGTGCCCGAAGTCTCTTTGGTCTCCGAGGGCGGAGGCGTGATTACTGGCTAGAAGAGGAACCACCAGAGCTTTTGCTGATGTGTATTGCAGCAAGTCTGCGCTGCCCGTGTTTGATGGCAAACTTGGTTGTTGTGCGGTGGCGGATTAGAGCTGATAAGGACCTTGCTCTGTGGAGACGTGGTGCTCCTTCCGCTGCTGTGCACCTCAGTGGGAGCGAGATCTCTGAATGTTTTTAAATCACTACTTTTTTGCTTGTGCAATTTTAAATCTCAGAATATTTTCACAAAATAAACCAATACCGTCAGTGGCTTGAGTGAAGTATTCGTGTTTTGTGTTTTAGGAAGCAGACAATGATCCAACAGGAGAAGCAGCAGCCAACACACAACAGACCTTGACGTTTTATGAACTGGACTTGGGTTTGAACCATGTTGTTAGGAAATACAGTGAGCCCTTGGAAGAGCATGGCAACTTCCTTATAACAGGTACTGGCCAGTCGTTTTACCGTGGGTCTGTTCAGTTCCCATTCCGCAGGGAACCAGTATCAGTACGCTTTAGATTCTAGGAGCTGTTTGGATGATGATGTCTGAGCCATTAGTGTAAATTAATTGATGAGACAGGTCATGACTAATGGTTCCCATGTGGAAACATGCAAAAATGCACAGATACAGCTGAGGTTTGAAGCGTGCTCTACATCTCTCTTTGGTTTACTTTGGATTCTCATTGTTCAGAAGCTGGATGTTAAACAAAATTAGCTGGTGACAGAAGCAAACGAATATGAGTTTAGGTAATGTGTAGGTACTGTTGTACTCGCTTGAATGAGATTCCAGCAGCTAATGCGCGTTCAAAAGTCTGGTAAACAAATGCATGCACTAAAAGCCCACTTACGAGGATTGGATGCGAAGCGAACACCTTCGACTTGGGAAACTGCTGAACTGCAGGTTCCTCTCCAAGTACAAAGGAAGCTGAAAGCTAGGAGGACATTCCTGTATCGTTGCCCTGTTGCTGCGTCGTCTCTTGGCAGCTGTCAGACACCAAATGTGGGGCTGGATCTGGCAGCTACTACCCTGTGGTAGTATGCTTTGTTATGCTGGGCTCTCAATAGAAGCATTTGAAAAAACACGCTCAGAAAATGAAAGATGTGTCAGAAAACCATCTGGTAGATTTTATGACAGGAAGCAAACATGCCAGTAACCCACAGGTTGTGTTCAACTGACAAGCTGCTGATAGGGTATTTTGGGCACGTCGTGGCTTTCTAGACAAGAACGAGACGTCAAGGATAAAACAAGCAATTTGTCTGAAGTTGCATCCTTTGTTTTCTCCTTCCCAGTCCCTCGGTTCAGTCTGCCCTGTTCTTACGCTGACACAGGAAGTTGTATTCAGTGATTGTCTTTTTCTTCAGTAAGAGCAGATGCATGTATTTAGGGCGATGCAGAGCAACAAGGACTGTGCTGTTTTAAGGGAAACCAACGTAAACGCTTTACAGGCAGTAAGTCAGACCTGTGGTAAGGACTCTTTTCGTAGTAGTGTTTCTTTGTTGTGTTTCAGTTCCTGGTGGTTCTGATGGACCTAGCGGGGTGCTGATCTGTTCCGAAAACTATATTACTTATAAAAACTTCGGTGACCAGCCCGATATCAGATGCCCGATTCCCAGGAGACGGGTGAGAATTTTGGGATTCCTCCCTTACCCTTTCTTTTAAGATTGTCCTTGTCATAGCTAAATGCATGCTTGGTATTTGCCTGCATCAGGGAGGATTTAAAGTAAGGAAAAAGGGGTTAAAAGTCTGTCAGCCTGTCGTCTACCTTGCTGGCTGCATGGGTTACCTGTGAGGGACGATGGGGGTAGGCATAGCCTGAAGTGATGAGTTTGGTTCATGTCTCTTCTCTGAGGTTTGTGCTGGAGATACTCCAAAGACTCTGATCAGGCGCCGCTGTGGCAGTGCTGTCAGTGTCAGATAGGATGACTTGAGATGGTGAGTCACGGCTGCCATCCCGTACGCAGGTGAATTAGCTGCTCTGGTGTGTCTCAGGCCGCGTCCTCCTCCTCCTTTGCTATTGCGGATCGTCGTGTGTTCTGGCAGAGCTTTGACCACCTGCCAAAGCTCAGGTGCTAAAAACCAGCTGGTTGTGGAGCGCAGCCCTTGCTTCTGTGTTTGGCTTTGTTACCTGAGGGTTGTCCAAGGAGGAGGACAAAAGAGATAGGAGGGGGAATGCTTAGGCCCAGAGTCTTAGAAATGTATTTTCTTCTGGGGGAGAGATGTTCCAAGCGTAACAGGTGTAACGGAGGGGATGCGCTTTGTACTGAAAGCTTTTTCACATGCTGTCAGTTCTTGGGCACCTGTGAAATGGGAGTACTTCAGTCAGTGAAAGCACATCTGTGCTTGCTGGGTAAGTCTTTTCCACTGGTGAGCTCTGCTTGCTTTCTTGACAGAATGACTTGGATGACCCAGAGAGAGGTATGATTTTTGTCTGCTCTGCTACACATAAGACCAAGTCCATGTTCTTCTTTCTGGCCCAAACAGAGCAGGGAGACATCTTCAAAATCACTCTGGAGACTGATGAAGACATGGTAAGCCACATGTGAAGAACAACAAAAAGCACTCATTGACAGGAGTCCTTAGTCCGTTGTTTTGCCTGATTCTCTGAAATGATAAATACTCAGTATTTTGGTTTTCACTGTGCGATAGCATGTCTTCTGCATGCTCTGTAGTACAGTTACACCCCTGACTATAACTGCTGTTCGCTCATAGAGGGAGACAGCACAAGGTTTACAAAGTTCATGTTTACATGCTGCAGTCGATCTTTTTGCAAGCTGAGGTTGCTGCCTTGGTACAGCTGGTCTGTGAGATGAAATAACAGACTTGAATCGAAGTGGCTTACTGCTGCTTGCCCTAGTATTTCGCAGTGAAAAGATCTCTGCTGCAGTGAATCAGGTTTTTTCTTGTTTGTTTGTTTGTTTTCATCAAACGATGAATATTCCACCTTCATTTAAACACGTCAAATTTAGTGCAAAGGGTGAATGTGCAGCATCTTTAAGTGGCTTGAGATTGTTCCTGAATGTTTTACCAAGAGGTATTGTGACTATATCAAATCTAGAAATTTGCTCAGGATGGTGAATTTTGCACTTGGGGAGAATGGCTGGTGGTCAGTGATGTACGAACAGAAGCCAATTCCTTTTTTCTTTTAGACAGTTAACTATTTACACATCCGCTTTTTTTTTTTTAAATTTCAANCTGTGAGATGAAATAACAGACTTGAATCGAAGTGGCTTACTGCTGCTTGCCCTAGTATTTCGCAGTGAAAAGATCTCTGCTGCAGTGAATCAGGTTTTTTCTTGTTTGTTTGTTTGTTTTCAACAAACGATGAATATTCCACCTTCATTTAAACACGTCAAATTTAGTGCAAAGGGTGAATGTGCAGCATCTTTAAGTGGCTTGAGATTGTTCCTGAATGTTTTACCAAGAGGTATTGTGACTATATCAAATCTAGAAATTTGCTCAGGATGGTGAATTTTGCACTTGGGGAGAATGGCTGGTGGTCAGTGATGTACGAACAGAAGCCAATTCCTTTTTTCTTTTAGACAGTTAACTATTACAACTGCTTTTTTTTTTTTTTTAAATCTCAAAAATGACCTAGTGTTTCAAAAGCCAGAAAGTCTTAGAATAAAGCAGAAGGCCTGGCTTTCCTATGGAGTCACATGCGCACAGCTTTAGTACTTTGCTAGTACAGTCACGTCTTCCTCTGCTTTCAGGTAACAGAAATTCGACTGAAGTACTTTGACACTGTTCCTGTAGCTGCTGCCATGTGCGTGCTGAAGACAGGGTTTCTCTTCGTGGCATCTGAGTTTGGAAACCAGTGAGTAAACAATTTCACATCAGCATTTTTTTCTGTGAAACAGAGTGTTTCTGTTCAGGACTACAAACTGATCCTTGACCTTCCTGAATATGAAAGGACAACATCTCTGTTTTAATGGGTAGATTAATTCTTTGTTCACGTGGCTTGAGCAGAACAATTGGTTTAGACTATGACTGAACAGGGGAATTTTCTTGTTGTTGAACCCAGATTAAATACTGTAGGGCAGAGAGCAAAAGATAAATGCTGTAGGGCAGAGAACATGTTGTTGCAGTAGATTTTGGAAGAATGTAGCACTTACAGTTCATGTAGGATCGGCCATGTCTTCATGGTTGAAAAATATTTTGGTTAATCCTACGGATTTTCATTGAACTTGCACGTGTATTGCAGTCTCTCAAAACGTTATGGCACGCTCAGGGGTAGATAGGGGTGTTTTTATTGGGAACTGTGTGGTCCTTTTCTTAATAGAACTATTCTTGAGGGCTTTCTGTCTCATATTTGAGGGTCTAGAATATTCCAAAGATTCGAAAAAAGGCTTTGCACACCCTTGAACGTGGCTTTACAGCTGTATATTCACAGAAGTGGAGACTAATGCTCTCCTGGCCGCATCTGCGGAGTCAGCCGCCTGGGGGAGCTCCAGCCAGTTCACTAGAGTGAATGTGTACTCCGTTGTGTAAACCAAGCTTTTGAGGAAGCCATATTCGTTTGAGCTTTATTAAAAACAGGAATTAAATTGGTCTGTCTTTCTGGATTTATTTTTTTCCTCTGAAGTTTAACTTGATCATTGTGTTACTTAGGCTCATAAAATGGAATGGGGAGTGAGGTTAAAAATAATGAGGTGAGAATACCCCAGTAAAGTACGTAACTGTGGAGTTGCAGTCTGTCATTGGCCTTGCTTGTGGCCTCAGCTGTCAGTTAGTGCTTTGGCTCTAGCATGAGTGTCTCAAAGGCTCAAGGTAAACAGAGAAAACACTGAATCTGCGATACCTTGTCGGTGACGGCTGCAAATGAGGAGACCTTGATTTTATTTATTAATTTATTTAGCAGGCATTTGATTCCCTTGTAACATTTTCTTGTCACCAAGAAAACAATCCCTAAGGCTAAATTTTAATAGCTGTGTAACATAGGGAAGGATTTCCTTCCACCCTGCTGCCCGCTGAATGCTTGGCTAAGCCTTACTTAGAGAAGGCTGCGTGTGCTCTGCGCTAAACATGCTGTTGGTCTTCTTTCTGCCTCAAGTTACCTGTACCAGATAGCTCACCTGGGTGACGATGATGAGGAGCCAGAGTTCTCTTCTGCCATGCCTCTTGAGGAAGGAGATACGTTCTTTTTTCAGCCACGACCTCTCAAGAACCTGGTGCTGGTGGATGAACTGGACAGCTTGTCTCCTATTCTGTGTTGTCAGGTGTGTTGCCATCAGCCAGCTCCCTCCCATTCATAAGTCTTTCTCACTTGGAGAAATTGATTGTGGACGCATGATTTTTTTTCTCCGCTTTTCTGCAGAGTACTTGCGTGTAAGCAGAGTCACCAAAGCTATGTTATCCTAGGTCTCCAGAAGTACTGTGCTATTCTAAATGCTGATAGAAAAGCAAGCCTGCTGAATTCTCAGCCAGCTGCCTAAGACTGGTACTTGGTCTGACAGGCTTTGATTCCCGTGGTGATAAATATATATATATCAGGACATACAGTGTCAGCCAGCAGTCCTGTGCTGCCCCTCTGTTAACCATTAGACCTGTTCTCATCCACTCTGTGGAGAGTTTGGTTAAAATTTGACATTATTTCAGGGCAGCAGATGGCACACCCTGTGTCATCTTCACTGTTTTTAGTGGTCAAAGGAAACATTCTTACAGCAGTAGTATGGCATATGCAGTTTAGTTTTATTTTCTCCTCGTATGGGTATTGTTTGACACTATTCCTCCACGCAGATAGCAGATCTGGCCAATGAAGACACACCCCAGTTGTATGTGGCCTGTGGTCGGGGGCCCCGGTCATCTCTGAGGGTTCTAAGACATGGACTTGAGGTAAGACTTCCAGCAGTTTAGAAAAACAGCTTGAGAGGCGACGACAGTGGGAGACAATCCACGGAATAAGGGTGCCATAATGAAGGCATTCTCCTTCTGCTATAGTCTGGAGGGACAGTTACTCTCTTGCATCTTGGAAACAGAAGGGCTGTGCTGTTTACTTTTACAGTCTCAGAGGCTTTTTGTTCTGTTGACTCTAAACCACCTGCATTTTGTCTGCTCTGATACTTGAGTGTATTGAGTTGGAACTCTCCCAGTGCCTTTGCCAGCTGCTGCTACTGCTCTCTTTGCTGGGGGCGGGTGACCTTGTTTTGGAGCTGGTCATCTGCAGCTCTAGTGTTGCAATATCACTGCTGAATGTATTCTGTCCTGTTGCACATCTGGCACGGGGGGAGAGCATCACAATTGGGAATTTGTTAGTTTTCCTGCCCAGTTGTGGGAAAGCTTAAAAACAGCTGATTATTTGTTACAGTAAGTAATTCCACAGTAAGTCTAAACATCTGTTGTCATAAGAACCTGGTTCCTGTTTCCTCTTAGGTATCTGAAATGGCTGTCTCAGAGCTGCCTGGTAACCCCAATGCTGTGTGGACCGTGAGGAGACATGTTGAAGGTATGCAGTATTTTCCTATAGCGCAGGGAGCTGATAATGGTTTTTTTGCTGTTTTCTGTTTGTGGTTTTTTCTTTTGTCCAAGGAGATGGGAAGGGTGCAGCATGATGGTTGTATGCTGTCCCTGAAATCCAATTTGAATTGGCAACCACCTGTTTGTAGGTAGAAGCCACCCTCTGGTCCCCTAGAATTGTCGTGCTTCCCTTTGACAAAGAAACACCTGCCTGCAGCTGCATCCATCACCCAGTGTGCTGCATCGGCTGCGTGTTTGCAGCCTGAAGTTGCCGAACTTCTCATCCTTTCCCACTTCCCATAAGTTCTTGCTCTGACATCAGTCGGCAGTGATTATGCTTTGTGTTGGAGCATACTTGCTATTCTTTGTGTG
Organism: Chauna torquata; assembly: GCA_013399475.1. Classification (NCBI taxonomy): domain Eukaryota; kingdom Metazoa; phylum Chordata; class Aves; order Anseriformes; family Anhimidae; genus Chauna; species Chauna torquata. The sequence continues at coordinate 24,099 of VXAL01009627.1, read as the reverse complement.
TGTTGACAACTGCAGTAATCAGCTCTTTGTGAGAGAGTGGGATGCAAATTATGGAACAAAGCAGATAAATCGGCAGCAGTATCTGTATTTTATTACTTCCCTCCATGCATATCTGTAAAGAAAACAGTGTACTTGGACTAGGACACGCTGCCTATTCAAAACCCCAGCAGGGTATAGGGTGCTGCTCATTCCAGGAAGTTCAGTAATTGAAATATTGAAATTGGCAAAATGTACTGGGTTGTGGGTTTGTTTTTTTTACCTGGTATGAAATAGTGGATTTGTCTTACAAAAGTATAAGAGGAAATGTAATCCCTTGTCTTGCCTTTCTCCTGGAGGTGAGAACAGAGGTCCTCAGAAATACCCAAAAAGCCTGAAATGAAGCTATTCTGGGTACTGATAAGTCTCTGTGATTATTTCTAAGGCAGTGCAAGTCTTGCAAAGACTTCCTGTGGTTTCATGCACTGGATATAGAAATGCCAGACTGTTGCAGTGGAGACCTCAGCTTCTGTGTTGACCTGGTATCTTGTTTTTAAGCCGTCTTGGAGTAGTGTGTCTTCCAGGGAGCCTGTAACCCTGTGGGAATTTCAAACATTGCTGTGGGATTTACCTTGCCATCTGAGACCTATCTTCAATTTCTGTACTTGTGTTCTGAGTCTCAGGTACTGCCTGAGCAGCATGGAAGGAGCTCTGAGTGGGAAGTGCCTGTGTGTTTCCCCAGAAATAAAAAGGGTCAGAAGGAAAATATTTCCAAGGTTCATACCAAAACCATGTGCTTTTCTTTAAAAGAGGCATTCCAGTTTGTTACAGACAAACCCATGCTCCTGCCTTCTGGAAAAGAAGTTGGTAACGTTCTCTCCCTCCAAGAGATTGAGACTTCTGACATCACCTTACAATTTTTAAAACCTTTTCTGTTAGGGTTCCAGAGGATGACTTTGACTTTCAGGAGATGGAGGGCCATTGCTAACCTACGTAAAAACAGACCAGTCTCGCAGCCTTCTCTTTTTTCCTCGTACTAAATTCTCTGAGTTTCAGCATGAAGATCTTCTCAATGATTTCAGAAAGGCTGGACTCTGTAGCTGTTGTGAGCTGTGCTACTTTATAAATAGAGTTTACAGTTCTGTAAAACCAATCACCAAGTTACAGCTCCTTGAATTCAAACCAATTTTAGTTGGTTTTAATCAGAAAGACTGCAGAACCCTTTCAGACACGTATCTAGTCTTGAAACTGCCCAAGTGTTCAGTTTGCAGCGTTGGGTTGCCTGGCTCTGCCTCGATGCCGCAGCATGCACGTGCTGCAAGGCCTCTGTAAGACACCTGCAGGTTTGCAGCCTTCAAAGCAAATACTAACCCTGGCTGGTACGTGGTGATACACACTACCAATACCAAGCCTCTTTTTTTCTTCCACAGGTGGCTGGTGGTGGAGGTGCTGATCACCACAGGTGTGTACCTACTGCTAGGGGCTACTGAGCAGTCCCACAGGTTAACCACAGAGAATCCCAAAATCATGGGGCTACTTTTATGCTAAGCTTTTCAGTGAATGAGTTCTGGAAGCCGTCATGTAGTTGGAGGTTGTTGCGTTTGTACTTCAGTAGCTGAGGAGCAGAAAGCAACTCCTGTTTTAGGATCTTTGGGGAACAAAATAATTGACCGTGTCTCTGCAGAATGGTCAGTCCTTGCTGAAGTCAGAGGTATGCCTTTCAAGGGTGTTTCCAGCTCCTTTCTAGACAGAGGATTGGCTCCCAGCCGCTTTGTCTTGTTTTTTCCCCTCAGAGAAAGTATGCCTGAAGCACCTGTAGGTATTGCTGGCATGGAGCTGCCCTGTGGTTATGGTGTGTGTCTGCCCATCAGGCGGAGAAGTGGATGGGATTTGGACCAAACTCTCTTTTGCAGTTGAACATCGGACCGGGAGCTAGATGGCTGTGTGCTTTGCAGTGGGGGCAGATGTGAGCTGAGACCTAACAGGCTGTGTTTGCTACCTGGCACTCTTGCTCAAAAAGCAGTGTGCGGTGAGTCACAGCTGCAGTCTCCGTGCAGTAGCAAACAGAAGCCCAGGAAAATGTGCTGTCATCCCATCAGTATCTTCTAAGTGAGAATAACCTGAACTTTGTCACCGCTGATCTGTTTGTCCACGGAACCTGTCTGGACTAGTCTAGTGGTGGCTGTATTTGCATCTGTGCAAATTCAAATGCTGTGGAGCATGAAAAAGCAGAATCAGGCATGAACTGGCTTACAGTAATGCAGTTTTTGTGGACTGACTCAAACTGAATTCATGACAAGTAACACAAAGGACAGTAGCATAGAGCTCATGAACTGAAATGCGATGTTTTTGTAACTGATCGTGATGTGTGCACGAAGCTGCAGAAAACTTGTAGTGAAGGTGCGGGAGAATGAGTCCAGCTGTGGTTCTTCAGAGCCATTAAAATGTCTCTGTTACTAGCTGAAAGGGGCTAACTGGAGCAATTAGAACAGTAATAAGCATCTCTGCAGTCTTGTGTTTGCGCGCGAAATAATGCCTGTCTGTTCAAAACCGGGCAGCCTGATGTTATGCTTGGGATTGTACAGAGCTAAGTAGACATCTTTTCATATTAACAAAGATAGTTCTTTTCTTTTTCTAACAGAGAATACTTCTCAGTGTGCCCCAGGGATTTAGTCTTCTTAATTTCAACTAGGCATTTTTCTAAAGCAAAATTGTATTGTTTGAATCTGGATGAATGCATCTTATTCACTGGCTTCATTCTGGTAAATCAAACCCTCTATTTCAAAAGCTCCAGCAGAGAGGCATTAAGCAACACTACTGGACTTCAAGCAAAAATGCACTTGTCACTGTTACTGACACAGAATTAAAGACATGCTCGCATATAACTCAACCAGTGAAAAGAAAGAGCTAAAAGTCTTAAGAGGTAGGAATGAGTTTCGTTTGGAGTAGGACTGAGGGAATCTGTTTTGCTTTCAAATGGGAGTTCTTTGTCCTGCTCCAAATCACATGGTTAAGCCTCCAACTGGGACGTGGTCGTTTATCATGAGAATGACAGCCTCCAGGGAGAAAGGAGCAGCTCTCAAGAAGTTTGGAAAGCAGTGATGGTCTTTGAAATGGAATTTTTTAGAACATCCTGTCTACAGGATATTTATGAATTAAAGGCCAGTGAACTACTAGAATCTCTGGTTAAAGCAGTCGAGGAATTCTTGTAGGCTTCCAGTGTTCAAAAATACATGCAGGTTTTAGGAGAAGCTGCTGTTTAGAGTGGAGAATAAACTGTGTAACAGTGCACATCTTACTGAACTCTTAGCATCTGCTGTTAACGTCAGAGGAATCCTTCTGTTAAGCCAAGCATTTAAATAGTTGGCCTTAATAATCAGTTTCTGTATACAGGTTTGGTTCTCGTTTCCTGATTTCCCCAAGCAGACCTGCTCCTGGTGGTGGGGTGTGGGAGCATGTTGCAGATTCTGGGCCGTGATCGCTTAACAGAGTAGTAGCGGAGTTCATGCTACAGGGCAGTGTTGGAACTGCTTTAGCTACACGGAGCTCTTCAGTTTGATCAGAGCTGTAGCCTGTATACCAGATATTGGAGAGAAAAATGGTGTTTTTTTTTTTTACTTGCATATTTTCAGCTGTGTGTAAGAACTTTGTTATGAACATGACACAGCAGATTTGGCAACACCTTCCTCTAAGCAGGGTTGTTCAGAAAAAGATCTGTTCCTGAAGCGTTTGTTTCAGTTAACCCTAGTTCGGTTTCTTTTAAGCCGGTGTTATTTGCTAACAGCCTGTGTTCATCCCAGCGAGAGTTCTGTTTTCTTTCTGTACTTAGAGATTCGTTAGCCGCTTCTCCACGTCTCCCACGTATGCTAATCACAGTGAAATTCTGCTCAAGGGCCAAAATTGGGACAGCTCTCGCTCACCCTCACCTCTGCTATTTCCCTTGTGCTGCGGTGCATAAGTCTGAGCTTTGGGTTGAATTGGGTTAAAATGGTGAATCTCGCCTTTTGAAGAAATAGCACTTGCATGACAACAGCATCAGAAGTGAAGTAGCTTCTCTGAGGCAATCTTACTTCTCCGCTGAGACTCCTGGCTCCGTTTCCCAACGGGCTTCATTGTTTCTCTTACTTTCTTTACTCTGTTTCAGTGAGGCTCTCCTCTCCCCCTCTTTAACGCCTCTCAGTTATTTCCACGTGAGCTATTACAACTATTTTTGTTAGCATAGCTCTTCCCCATCCAAGCTACTGGACTCTCCCAAGCTGTTCCCTTTGGGAGAAGCCAACACTGGAGACAATTATTGCAATACTGTCACTTACTCCAGTAGAAGTAAAGGTCAGTTCTTGCTCTATCTTAAAAATGTAATTGTTTCTCATCCCAGGAGCCTGTATGGGTGGCAGTGTGAATGCAAGCTAGTTGAGCTTCTGGATGAGGGCAGAGCAGGCTAGCCCTGAGCTCCCCTGCTGTAATGCACCCTCGTCATTTGGCTGCAGCCTTTTATTACGTGGATACTAGATAGAGATGTGGTCTTGCAAACGCCTGTTTGTAGCATCCCTGGTGCAGTTTCTGCAGATAGGTTCCATGTGTTCAGAGTATGGGAGGTGAGCGATTCGTTTGACTTCACTGGGTGTTAAGTCCGGACTCAGTTCCTTGTGTGAGGTGGGGTAAGTGTCTTAAAAACTTTCGACCCTGTGCTGTCTTTGGAAAAAAAAAAAAAAAAAAGTAGTCAGGAGGGTTGCTTGCCAGAATCCAGAGTATCATGAACTGACTCTGTGTCTAGATCGTCGTTCGATCCCCTGGCTTAGTCTTGCGTTATTCGGAGTCCAGCAGTGGACGGCTTTTGCACAGTGTGCCCTAGGATGGGTTTGCACAGTACTGCCAGCAGATGTAGTTGTCACTGGAATTNACCCCCTTCTTGTTTTTGAAAAAAAAAAAAAAAAAAAAGTAGTCAGGAGGGTTGCTTGCCAGAATCCAGAGTATCATGAACTGACTCTGTGTCTAGATCGTCGTTCGATCCCCTGGCTTAGTCTTGCGTTATTCGGAGTCCAGCAGTGGACGGCTTTTGCACAGTGTGCCCTAGGATGGGTTTGCACAGTACTGCCAGCAGATGTAGTTGTCACTGGAATTCTGCTGAAGAGTAACTGCTAGCCGTCCGCCAGACTGTTAATTTTGGTGGGAGGCCTTGCATTTATTTAATCGGCAGCCTTTTTTTCCCCTGTCTCCCTTGACCAGATGAATTTGATGCCTATATCATTGTGTCCTTCGTAAATGCCACGCTGGTGCTGTCTATCGGAGAGACTGTAGAAGAAGTGACTGACTCTGGATTCCTGGGTACTACGCCCACCCTGTCCTGCTCTCTTCTGGGGGATGATGCTTTGGTGCAGGTAATGGAAAGCTGCTTCTGGCATGTCCACGTACGTCTGCCACTGCCTGCTTGCTGCACAGCCGTGGCTTCTACAGTAGCGCAGCACGTGGTATATCAAAAAGTGTGGATTGGCAGAGAATGACAGTCAGCTTTACCCTTTTCTGTCCTGCTAGTTAAACTGGACTAGCCAAAAATGCTCCTAAACTCCCTCAGCGTACACTTGGTAGTTTCTTGCTGTAGTTAAAGACAAAATGCTTCCAGCTGGCGAGTGGCTTTGTCCTGGTTCAGCCTGCTGCGTTGCTAATAGGTCAGTGCTGCCAAGAGCGATGCTTGCCTTTGTTTTTTTTGTGTCGGAATCGCGAGTGAGGTGGGAGTTGCGAAGGGATGGTAAATGCAGGAAGTAATGTGACCTTTTTTCCTCCAGGTGTACCCAGATGGGATCCGGCACATCCGAGCAGATAAGAGGGTAAATGAATGGAAGACACCGGGGAAGAAAACCATTGTAAAATGTGCTGTGAACCAGAGACAAGTAGTGATAGCACTGACTGGAGGAGAGCTGGTTTACTTTGAGATGGACCCGGTACGTGTGTTAGCGTTGTGAATGAGTTTGGAAGAACAAGGCAGAGTATGGGGCATGCCAGAGGCTGGTCCTTGATCAAACCTGCGGAAGAGGATTCTGTAGTAAAGAGTCCTTCTAGAGTAGGTTGGTCAAATCTGGACTGTGTCCAAGTTAGATGACTTAATGGCTAATTAAAGTCTCTGAAGCTCATAACCGAGGCTGGAAATCATAAAGTTCCCTGTTGCTGTTCTGGTTCTTTGAATTGTAGCTGAAATAAGACTGTAAGGAAATAGGATTTTTTTTTTTTTAAAACTATCTTAAAAATAAAAAAAAATGGGAGGAAGGATTGGAGAGACATTTTGGTGCTGGTCTGCCCCGTTGCCTAGTTAATAACTCTCTTGTGTCCCTTGTGTTTTTCTGTCTCAGTCAGGACAGCTGAATGAGTACACAGAGAGAAAGGAGATGTCGGCTGATGTAGTTTGCATGAGCTTGGCCAATGTTCCACCTGGGGAGCAGCGCTCCCGGTTCCTTGCTGTTGGGCTGGTGGACAACACTGTCAGGATTATTTCCCTTGACCCTTCGGTGAGTAGCAGTTCTGTTCTTACCTGTGCCTCTTGTGAACATTCCAAGCCAACAGAAGGGTAACTCCGGAGCTGGGCTGCGTGCGTGCTGTCTTTCCACGTTCAAGTGGATGTCGAGGAATGAAGAGCTTGCATGGCTTTTCTCCTCTGCAGAGCTGAGAGGAAGTGTGGCCCTCGATCCTAACCTGAGGCAGATTCCCTTGTTGTATCTAGTCTTACTCATGCGTGGGTGTTTAGTTGATGAGATATAAAAGTGGTTTTTTTTTTTTTTAACTTCTTCTTCCCCTCTTCTCTGTGTCTCACTGTTTCTTGTTTCTGTCCCTGGTAAAAGTAAACCCATTCTGCAAGTGGGTTACAGCAAATCATCATTATCATTCCTCTACCTGCAGCAGATGAATGTTCAAAGGATGACCGAAGTAATGCAAACTTTGCTCGGGTTTCTCCGTGCTGAATAACTGCAGACTATGCCAGGACAGTTTGGAAAGATCCAGCTTGTCTTCCACAGACCACAGGGTTGTTACCGTTCCTTGCTTGCCAAAATCCATAGAGCCAGTGTCTATTGTGACTTTTTTTTTTTTCTGTGCTGAATACTTCTTTATGCAGATTTAAAAGGGAGTCTCTAGGCTGCTTAGATGCAGCTTGAATCCCCTCTTGCCATGGTAAGCCTCGCTGACTGTTGTGGTGCCTCTCTTCTGTCTCCCACAGGACTGCTTACAGCCGCTGAGTATGCAGGCCCTTCCCGCGCAGCCCGAGTCGCTGTGTATTGTGGAGATGGGTGGCACTGAGAAGCAGGACGAGCTGGGGGAGAGGGGCTCCATCGGCTTTCTGTACCTGAACATTGGACTGCAGGTGAGGGGTGCCTGCCCGGTTCTGACAGGTGTGCCTCGTGGGCTTTTCCTTGGAAGACAGATTGCTCAAATAGCCTTGTCACGATGCAGTACAGCAGCACAAAGCCTGGCTGTTTCCTCTTTGTTACAACATGCTTAACAACTGTAACTGGGGAATTCACTGTGTGACTTAGCAGAAGTGCAGGTTTCCCCATACATTCCTGGACTCGAGACTAGTCAAAAGACAGCATATTCTCCCAGACTTCATGTAGGACAAATTGTGCTTTTCCCCTTCCAGAAGGAGGGCAAGTTCTGAAAATTTCTGGGTGAAATGTTGTTGGCTGGTTCTTCAGAAACTGCCTGTAGGGCAGAATATCAAAGGAGGGACTGCCCACAACCACAGGCTCTGCTGTAATAAGTCTGCTGCTGCACAGTTTTTGTTGCATCTAGTACTGACTCTGTGATCCTTGCCCAAAAATGTTGTTTTGACAATTCAGCATGTGGTAAAAATAATCAGAGCAGCCTCAAGTTTTATGTCAGAATACAAACTTAAGCAGCATGTTTTGTTTTTTGGGTGCTTTGTACAGAGAAGGATTAGGAAATGGAGTCAGTCCTCAATTTTTTCATGGCTTATGTGATGTTCCAAACTTCCTGGTCGCTCTTTTTTAACAGTAATTCCTTTCTGCCCCTCGAGAGTGCTCAGGAACTATGATTTATGGTATTAAGAGCCGATTTAGATAGAGAGTGGTTGTCGGAGGGGGTTGTATCAGAGAGTAGGAAAACAAAAGCCTAATTCTTCAGAAGTTCTCTTCTGTTTTGAGTAATATAAAGGCTGTAATCATGATCTAACTTTCTGATTTACTGTTGTCAAGAACGGTGTGCTGCTGCGAACTGTCCTGGATCCTGTTACGGGTGATCTTTCCGATACCAGGACCAGATACCTTGGCTCGCGGCCTGTGAAACTCTTCCGAGTCCGAATGCAAGGCCAGGAGGCGGTAAGTGAGGCGAGCTGTCAGAGGGGTATGGATCCAGTCCCCACGTACAACATCCTAGTTTTCCTTATTGGTGGGCAGGGTGGGGAAGCGTCCTCGCAGCACAGCAGGACCCTCTGGGTAAGGGTGGGAAGCAGAATGACTTCATTGCGGAGCTGCCTGGCTCACAGCCTGCTTTTTCACAAACAACCTTGTTCTTGTCGGTATTCCCCGTACTTAGGAAGTAACGTGTAGTGCTGCTCTGCCTTCTCTGAACTAGGGGTCATCTGACCTGTAGGCCGTGTTTGCAGCTTGTCTGGAAAGCTCTGCACAGATTCTTTGGCATGGGGATGCTGAAACTGCTCATCTTGCCTGCCTCAGTTAACAGACCGAAGGAGCCCCGTGCTCCTTGACCACTTGATGCAATTCGTGGTCATCTCCTTTGCGTGTTGCGAATAGCTCAGCCAGGGGCAAGAAGGCTACCGTGCACAGTTCAAGGAAAATATTTGTAGGATTTGGCTTAGAGGGGAGAACATGTTTCATCGGAAGTGCTGTTTTCAGCCCTTCTGATGTGACACTGGGGAGATCGGCCACCCCCTGCTTGACTCATTTTTGGATGACACCTTCAGGGTTGAGAAATGTTGCTGGTCAGCGTAGGGGGCTGGATCCGGGGATCTGAGCTCCGCTTTAACGTTGCAGTGCACTGGGTGGATCTCTGACTTGCTCCTGCCAGTCTGCCAGCTGTAACTTGGAAATGTGGTGCTTTGCAACGCTAGGAGAATATGCTCGTAGAACAACCGAGTGCTTTTCTGCATTGAGACCGGCCTTGGTTCCTTGTCTGACAGCATGGGGAGAAAAAACCATTGCTTGTGGCTAGCCCATGTTTGGCTTGAAGTAGCCTCTGAGTGTTTCAGTATAATTCCAGCTTTTGCTGGTCAGGCAGAAAATAAAGTTGCATTGAATTTGCATAAGCCAGATGTGTAAAGCTGAAGAGTTAGAAGTCCATCTGGTTCCTTCGTTTCCCTTAACTTAATTGATTGAAAATAGGCTACTGATTTTATTTATTTATTTATTAAGTAAAGTTCACATAGATGCTGAAGCAGAGTGCTTCAGCACTTGGATTGTGATGAAGCAGTAAATATTTAGTTTATAAGACCTGTTCCCATTAGAACATGCTATGGTTTTTGTTTCTTTTTTTAAGAAAGATATGAAAGTGTTTGTTGATCTTGGCTTTTGCAGATAAAATAGCTTTTATCGTACCTCAGTTTGAGTTTTGTCCATTGTCTTGATAGTGCTTTAAAGTTCCTCTTCGTGCCGTGCACAATTTCCAGATAAAACTGTCCCTTGAAAGCAAGCAGTATTTCTGAAGGTGCACTCTGAGCTGGGCGGAGTCCACCCACAAGAATTTCATTTTTCTAGTGGGTAAGAGTCCGGCTGCTGCACTGTTCATTCGTGTACATTCGTTCCTGTTGCAAAGAGTGAGCTTGCCTCCATCTCCAAACGTGCTAACCTTGCCGTGTTGTCTGTCTTTCCCAGGTGCTGGCCATGTCAAGCCGTTCCTGGCTCAGTTATTCCTACCAGTCACGTTTCCACCTGACTCCTCTGTCTTACGAGACGCTGGAGTTTGCGTCTGGTTTTGCGTCTGAGCAGTGCCCGGAGGGCATTGTAGCCATCTCCACAAACACACTGAGGTGAGAACTGGTGGGGGAACACTAACGCTTGTGGGCCGGGTTGCCAGGCTGAGGCAGGGGTGGTGAAATCTCACTAGACATTCAGATGGAAAGCGGTAAAGTGACTTGCCTTAAGAATTGAGGTGGGTTTGGGGGTTTTTTTTGCGTCTGTTTGATTATAGGTAATGATTTGGTAGAAACACTTGGATGGGATTCAGAAAACAAACAGAAGACAAGGATACTGATGCTGTCAGAAAGAAATAGGGTGCAGAGCACTTCTCTGATTTGTTTTGTAGCTTTTTAAAATAACAAACGTAACTCAAGTAACCCTTAAATTCTCTGATCCTTAGCGACAGAAGCTGTTAATAACTGAAAACCTCTTGTGTATTAGGATCTGATGGTCTGTGATCTGAAATGGCTAGTTTGCAGAAAATAGGGCATGTGATCTAAGAAATCAGAAGCATGACAGGGGTGTATTTGTTGTGTTTTTGAATTACAGCTGAAATAGATATTAAAAAGATAACTGGAAATGAGAGAACACAAATTCAGGAGCTCTGCTTTTTGCACTTGAACAGGCATTTTTTTCATATCTGTCTTCATTGAAATATTATGGCATTCATTGCTGTTAAAGGAGTCATTCTTTCTGGAGAGACTTGTGGTTTTCAGTCACGAAATGCCAGAAGAGCTGGCATTTCGGCTGGCAAGTCACAGAAGAAAGACTGGCTGGTCAGGCATTGGCATTTTTTGTACTGTTGTTACTAAAGCATCTCTGAGGAGCATTTGGTGACAAAGTCCGTGTCACATTCAGGTTCAGATGGTGTGTTCCCCAAAGGTGCACTTTCCCTCTTCCCTGTTCTCTTCATTCACTTTGGGATACACTTGCTTCAGCATCGCGGAAACGTGTCCAAAAGGGACAGGCATTCAAAACGCACCCTGGGACGGCACGAGCCCTCAGGCGGAAGACCCCATGCTGCAGAGCACAGCTGTCCCACAGCATAGGTTCCCGTTTAGGCTGCTAGTTTTGCTCTGTTCTCTGGAGCTGTTTGCTAGTGGCTGTCTGACCTGAGAAAGGTGGCGGTGCTGGTCTCCAGCACTAGCCAGTTTCACGGACCTAAAGCTCAGCTCTGGCCTTTTTCTTCTGGACAGTTGCTTTTGGATTGTGTTGAATGTGTGTCACATCTTCGTCCCCCAGGATTTTGGCGCTGGAGAAGCTGGGGGCAGTCTTCAACCAGGTTGCCTTCCCGTTGCAGTATACACCCCGAAAATTTGTCATTCACCCTGAGAGCAACAACCTGATCATCATTGAGACGGACCACAACGCTTACACTGAGGCCACCAAGGCACAAAGGAAGCAACAAATGGCTGAGGTAATTGGGGTGGGGGACAGGTACGTACATCCGTTCCTCAGAGGTGACTGCTGGAAATCCTCACCACTCGCTGGTTCCCAGCTGCCGTTGCCTGATAGTTTCTGTGTCCTGTATGGATACAGGGGCTGAAGGGAGTGAAAATCTGCCTCAAAACGTGAATTTCAGCAGAATGCACTACTTCCTGATGCCTCTTTCTTTGCGTGTTATGACAAGCTTTAAAAACCCCTTATCGGGGAACAGTCCTCCTTGCATAACGCCATTCTCTGGGTTTTCTGTGACTGTTTGAGGATGTTTGGATTTCAGTGGGTTTTTATCTTCAGTTTGCTCAATGTTGTTTCCAGAGTTGTTGCTTTGGAGAAATAGCTCCCTAGACAGCTGCCCCTTGGGCAGGGAAGAGCTGACAGTGCTGTGCTCTGCGCTGCAGAGACTTACTGGGGGAATAAGCTCAGGACAGATGGAAGCTTTATGATTCAGTGGTTTTTGTCTTGCCAGGCAGAACCTTGCTCTGGAATACCTGGGCTTAGGGGAAAGGGGGTGTATTCTACGCAGGGCATCAGCATGTCTCGAAAGGAAGTCCTCTGAGCTGTTTTCTCCCCTGTCCTTTAATGTTCCATAGGAAATGGTGGAGGCTGCAGGTGAAGATGAGAGGGAGTTGGCTGCAGAGATGGCTGCAGCCTTTCTGAACGAGAATCTTCCCGAGTCCATCTTCGGTGCTCCCAAGGCAGGAAATGGACAGTGGGCCTCTGTTATCAGAGTGATGAACCCCATCCAGGGAAATACGTTAGATCTGGTCCAGCTAGAACAGAACGAAGCTGCCTTCAGGTAAGAAGCAGTGCCAGATGCAGCAAGAATCTCTACTGTTGATGAGTCATACGTGGTTATTTTTTTGTCTCCTCGTTTTCTTCAGCTGTTAGTGAGTTGAAATCCAGATGCAGCATGTTATCAGGAGACTGGGTTAAATCCCAGAAGCGATTACCGCGTGCTTAAAGCTTTTGTATTTCGTTTCCTTCCCATCCCACCCTGATCTGTCTGCGTGTGACACTGAGAGCTGGTGCAGCTCTCCAAATGTGTTTGCTGGACCCCAATGCATAAAGAACAACACTGGGATGTGAGTGAGAGAGAGATAAGAGAGCTGAAAATGAGACTGTGCTGCTCTCTCTTGCTTCCCCTTCTCACCTAGATAAACAGAGCGTAGACTAAAGGGAAAGGAAGTGTTAGAGGGAGGTGAGGGAAGGCCAACACAATAAACCATAAAGAATGGTAAGTGCCTCAGCAGATGGAGTGGAGCTCGGTCATGCTAGCCCAAAAGGCTGACTCTGTCCTGTTTTGTCCTTAATTCCCAACCTGGCTGAGCTAGGCACCAGGCAGGAAATAACAGTGGAAGAGGAGGAAAGTTGCACGTACAGTCCAAATTGGCACAATCTTTGAAAAGCAGCTTTCAGTGGAGCTTTGCACATTGCTAAAGCAGCATCCAGCATATGAAAGCATGAAAGTAATGCTTTGGGCATATGTGGCAGCTGGAGCACATCTTTTTTTATGGGGAATGTGGAAGAATGAAGGAATCTGCTTTAAACATTACTGCAGGGGGGAAAACTGACCTCTGGAAGTGAAATTTCAATGCTGGAAGGCTGGGCTTCTGAACCTCTGCCTGGATAGGTGCACGTTGCACTGCCAGGGAACCCGGTCTGTATGTGCTGCGTTGGTTTGTGCTGCGATCATGCTGATCTCCTGGTGTCTTGTCATCCCCAGTGTGGCTGTGTGCCGGTTCTCCAATACTGGCGAGGAGTGGTACGTACTGGTGGGAGTTGCCAAGGACCTGATTCTGAACCCGCGCTCAGTTGCTGGGGGATTTGTCTACACGTACAAGTTGGTGAACAGTGGTGAGAAGTTGGAGTTTCTGCACAAGGTGAGAGGGACAAAAAGGCCCGTTTGGGTGACTGGGTTGGAACAGCTGTTAGTTCACCTGGAACGCTGTAGTAGCGTTGCAGTACTAACTGAATCCTAGGCAAGATCATCATGCAGATGTTACGCGCCGGAAACAGCCTCTGAGAACATAAGCTACCTCCTCCAAAATCATATGGGACATGTTTTGTAGAGCTGAGAATTGAACACATCTCCCGAGATCCTAGTCCTTTGCCGTAGCTGTAGCTATGGTAGATAACTATCTACCTGGTAAATAGGAAAGGAGCAGTGTTTTTCATGCCCCCATTATGCACAGGAGAGAAACAGCTGTGTTTCCACTTAGGAATCTGGGTTCAGAGAGCTGCTCTGAGCACTTGTTTACAAAGCAAATTCATGCTTTGGTCGCTTGAGCCCTGGTGCTAAGGCGCTCAGTCCTGTGCTGGCCACACGAAGCTGTCATCTTTCCTCAGATGCTGTTCCGGTTGTGTGTAGGAAGCATTGGTTGCCTGGTGACCGACTCCATTGATAGGTCTCTGGGGCTTTAGCGAGAGTTTCAGCAGAATTGTATTCATACAAAATTCTGTTCATCTTCCCGCGTGCTTCCAGCACTGTCAAGGTCTGAACAGATGAGCAAGTAGAAAGGAATGCTGTGGCTTCCTTCACTTCCTACAGTCCTGATGCAACGAGTGGGTTCTGTCCTGGACCGTGGCCCTTTCTGGTGCCACTGAACACCCACCTCGGAGCTGACAGTTGATCATGTGAAATAACTCCTTAGTGAACGCAGCCAAGCTAGGAACTCTAACTGGAAGCTGTCTGCCCATTCACTTTCTCTGCTGTGACTGGTCCTTTGGATTGGTTATGATCTAGTGGTAGGAGATTTCTCAGCCCTGAGTTACTGGAACTGTGGGCACACTGAGGTTGTTCAGCTCCTAACACTTGATTCTGTGACAGCTTCAGAGCTTCTGTGGCAGATGCTGATCTAGAGTCATGCCTCTGTTCTAAAAACAATCTGGGTGCATTTAGGCAAAGTTTAAAATCTTTGTTGGGGATAGAGCAAAATGAAGAACAGAGGCCACAGGCTCTTTGTCTTCCTTTGCCGTCTGCCCTCTGTGAGGTTCCTACAGCAGTCCTACGCTTCCCTTGAGGTGCGCTGCCAGAAGTGCGGTGTCTGTAGTACCCAGAGCTCTGTTAGCACCACGCGTGGTTTGTGCTGGTGTTGAAAGGCGTACAGAAGACTGACCTTTTCCTCCGCCTGTAGAAAAAGATTGTGATGAGCTGTTGAAAGCCTTGGCACAGGCCAACAAGCTTCAACCGAGCCATTAGCTGCATCCATTCTGAAGCTTGGTCTAAGGTTAGCTCTGTTAATGGGGATCTTCCATCCCTCTCTAGACCCCTGTGGAGGAGGTTCCTGCAGCCATCGCCCCGTTCCAAGGCAGAGTCCTAATTGGAGTTGGAAAGCTCTTGCGTGTGTATGACCTGGGCAAGAAGAAGCTGCTTCGGAAGTGTGAGAATAAGGTACTGGCTTTTGTTCGTCACCGCGGCTGTTAACTTGGAGCGAGCGGTGCCTTGCAGCACGGGTGAAGCAGGGGTTTAGCCGCTGCTCCAGCGCAGGTGCGTGCGCTTGGATTTCAGTGCTGCGTCTAGTGCCTTGCTGGAGCATGCTGGGTACATCCATCCAGAGCAGTATTAGCAGCTCTGGCTGGACTGGGCTGTTGTGCTGCCCCTCTGCGCCCCGGGCACTTGTTGTTTTCCCACAGACATTCAGATTGTAGTGTTGCGTGTTCCTTTTTGCACCAGCTCAGCGCAGGCTGTTAGTGGACACGTGCAGGAGTTACACAAGCTCCTACAGACCATCTGCTGCAAGTGTGAGAGGGCTCATCCAGATACAAAATGACAGCTGCTGGAAATGTTTCCTTAAGTTAAATGGTCAGCAGCCTGGGGACAGAAGTTGGATGATGCACAGGAGCACCTCTTAAAATTGCTGGAGTCCTGAAAAGGGGATTTTTCTTTTAATGTATTTCTTGGACTTAAGGCCCAAGAACTATGGTCTTTCTTGTTCAGCATCTCTGGTACTTTAAGAAAAGAAATTTCAGAGCATGGTTTTCTAGCTCTTAATTGCCTGCTCCTCCTTCTGTCATGCAGGTTGCAGAACCTGTGCCAGTTGCTTCTTGCTGCACAGCAGAACTCCAGCGAGCTCACAGACAGACTGGGAACTTGTAGGGGAATGGCTTTTTTTTGTTTCTTGTTTTTTTTTGTTGTTGTTGTTGCTTTTTTTTTGCTTAAAATGACTTGCATGAGAAATCGAAGCTTTCCTTCTTGGGTCCTTCATGACTACAGTGGCGAGGGGACACTGAAGCAGTGCTGCTGACACCTGGCTTGCCAGGAGTGCTTCTTCTCCAGACGCTGGTTTTACTTAGCAGGCTGCGAATGCGATGCAGTGAATGTTACTTTGCAAGGGCCCTACATTGACAGCATATTTAGCTTCGGGCTGTACTATGCCATAAATGACAGGTGGTGCTGGAGGGAAACGGGAGGCCAGCCATAGTTCACAGAGGGAAATACTGTTTCAGGTGGAGTAGGATGGAGTTAATGGGTAATGGCACCTCACTGGGTTATACTTCCCTGTTTGAAGTGCTCGGGTTTTGTCCTTCCTCTCTCAAAAGCACATTGCCAACTACATCTGTGGGATCCAAACCATTGGGCACAGAGTGATTGTTTCAGACGTTCAGGAGAGTTTCATCTGGGTGCGCTACAAAAGGAATGAGAACCAGCTCATCATCTTTGCTGATGACACTTATCCCCGGTGGGTCACTACAGCAACTCTCCTGGATTATGACACCGTGGCTGGAGCAGACAAATTTGGCAACATCTGTGTGGTGAGTGTGCCTCCGAGAAGTTGGGGCTTCTTGGACACGGTGTGTTTTTCCTTAAAACACCGATGATTTGTCTTAAAAGAATGAGAGTCTGCACTCAGCTGGAGACAACGCCCTGTACCATTCACTTGTTTTTTTATGGGTTGACTAGCTGTTGTCATAGTGGATGGCTGCAGTTTATCAGTTTAGCTAAAGCAAACAAGTTAAAACGTCAGCAGGTCAAAAAAAAAACATTGCATTTCTGAAGCATTCAATAACCTGCATTAAAATTGCCCCAAAACTTGGCTGCGAGTAAGCCTTGAAATGAAACTTGTGACTGTGAAAGGGCCCATGAGAACTTGTGTCGGGGTTATCACTCTTACTTTCCCTGGCTAAACCTCAGCGCTAGCATTTAGCTTTCTCTGTCACTTTCTCTCCAAAGCTGGCTTTGTCAGTGCTGACACTTCCCCACTTGGCTGGCTTTCAGCAGGGGAGGAGGAAAGAATAGATGGTCTTTGTGCCAGAGCTTTGATCTTTTTCTGAAGCGTGCTCGGGTGCCTTAGAGTGCAGAGTTCAGCAAGTGTCAGACATTACGCCTGCAGGATTTGGCCAGGGCACGCAAATCAATCCTGTTTGGTTTTCCTGCCCCGCATCCATCAAACTGTTTTCATTTGTGGCACCCACCTTCAAAAGAGTGCACTGTGACCATGCCTCTCAGCGTGATCTGCGAATGCCAGGCCAGGCAGGCTGGTCATGAGGTTTTGTCCGTGTTTTTGGGCCATCATTCTTGATGACACGATTGTCATTTAACCCTGAAGCCCTTGTTGGAGTGGCAAGTCGATGATTTTACAGTAAGCGTCGAGTGATCCTTGTAGAGCCCACCAAAGCAGCCTGTTCAAAGGCCAAAAGGATATTCCAAAGTGTACAACTTCTCTGCAGCTTGCTGACTCTTCTCTGCCCTTTCAACACAGGTGCGGTTGCCTCCCAACACCAATGATGAGGTAGACGAGGACCCCACTGGCAACAAAGCTCTCTGGGACAGGGGGCTTCTTAATGGAGCGTCACAGAAGGTAATGCTTCGCAGGAAGCACGTGGTTATTGTGGGAAAAGAATACGCTGCTTTTCTGTGAAGTCCTTTGCAGTGTTATCCAGGAGATGTTCTGGCAGTTCTGCTCCTACACATCTACTGTGCTGTGGGTGATCGGTTCTTCACTGTCACTGGGAGCCAAATCTGTTCCTGAAATCACGACTGATGCCGTGATGGTAGCAGCACGCTCATTTTCTTTTCCTGCTTTCCCTCATTACATGCATTCGTTTGTCTGGCTCGAGGCTAATTCAGCGGCATGCTGAGTTTTGCCATCTGGTCACAGGTGGAAGGCACTTCCTCTTATAAAGCAGTCTCAGAACTAGCAGGTGGCGGAATTTATTCTGCGTTCCTCTCTCAGGCCTTTTGATGCTTTTACATGAGCTAAAGAAAACACGTGCTTCTGCGGTTGACTTTCAGGCTGAAGTGATTATGAATTACCACGTGGGAGAGACAGTGCTTTCATTGCAGAAGACCACACTGATCCCAGGAGGCTCCGAATCTCTTGTCTATACCACCTTATCAGGAGGGATAGGAATCTTGGTTCCTTTTACTTCCCACGAGGTAAGCAAGCCCCATCATTATGCTGCAGAGTTGCTGCTTTTCTGTGCGCTCGTCTCCAGCCGGTGTATTAATATGCTGCATCCCTGGAGGGTATGTTCAGGGCTCTGCAGTGCGTGAAAACCAGGGCTGCAGGAAAGCCTGCGTCTGTGGGACACGCTCAGACGCAAGGGGGAAGAGAAGGAGCTTGTTAACTCCTCCTGCTGTGTTGGTTTTGTGGAGAATTGAGAGCTTTCCTTGTTGCACCACTGTTGTAAATCTGTTCGTGTTTCAGAGGAGTAGCTCTTGGGGGACTTGGTGCCTCTCAGGAGGGCTCATGCAGCCTGCTCTGTGTAGGGGTGTGTAGCCTGCAAACCCCGTTGATCAGGCACTGGTGCTTCAGTCCTGAAGATGGTGTTCTCTGCTCTCTTCGCTGTGGCCTCCTGGAGCAGCATACACTGAGCTTCGCCTCCGTAACGCACAGCTGCTACGTGCTCCAGTTCCTGGGGGGCTGATCCTGGCCAGGGTGGCACGGTTGCTCTCATTTTGGCTCCTTAGCTCTGCTGCAGGTGCCTGCAGGGTGGAAGCAGTGTGGGGGTAACAATCACTAGACCTGGGCTGCTGTCTGCAGCGCTGGCCTAGCCGAACCTGGTAGTGGCAGCGTTCCAGCCGCACAGCGGTGCCTGGCT
The DNA here is from genome assembly GCA_013399475.1 of Chauna torquata. Lineage (NCBI taxonomy): Eukaryota > Metazoa > Chordata > Aves > Anseriformes > Anhimidae > Chauna > Chauna torquata. The sequence goes on along the minus strand of VXAL01009627.1, from coordinate 5,722 downwards.
GGTGGGCGACTTGCCTCGCGGGCGGCGTAAGCGTGTAAAGAAGTGTTCTCTTACCGATGCTCATCTCCTCAGGATCACGACTTCTTCCAGCATGTGGAAATGCACTTGAGATCTGAGCATCCTCCTCTCTGTGGACGAGACCATCTCAGTTTCCGCTCCTACTACTTCCCAGTGAAGGTAGGTCTGCGTGTTTAGGATCAGCGGGTCACGGGAGATTTGCTGTGGGCCATGGAACTGCTCAAAGGCTTTGCACGAGCGAGTCACGGTTGCTGTTCAGTGGGAACAACTGTGGCAGTAAGTGAAGCTAGCGCTTGAAGAGCTCTCTGTAAGGAGAGCGATGCTTGGTGCTTGATACCGTGTCTGTTCTGGTTTCTTAACCCCTGTAAAGAGCCTTCAGAGGGCTGGTCTTTGAGACCCAAGACCTGTCTGCTGCTATGCTGCTCTGCTTGCCGCAGCATCTCCTTTTTCCATCAGGAGAAGCAGCATTACGTAGCTGTTTGCATGGCTAGGTCAGCCTGGGTGTTGCCTGGGGGATATATATATTTTTTTCCATCACCATTGAAAAGGGAAATCTACGATGCGGCTGTTCCTGCCTCTTTCTGCTATTGAGGAAGCTTGTTTGAAGCTGTGGACTGCTGAACGCTGCCGCCAGCGTAATGTATGTAGTGCCAGTCAGAAAATCATTCCGGCAGCTGAAACTGTCCAAGCGCAGAGGGTGTTCTTGAGCTTGAGGCTGACTTGCAGCGCGCGTGCGTGGTCTCGGAGACCTCTGAGATCTGACTGACGATGCTTGCTCTTCGCTCGTTTTGTACAGCCTCCTCCAGCCTCCCAGCACAGTGCCTGCGCCCTGTGCTGGCTGAGGCTGGCCGGCCTGTCATGTCCCTCTTCCCCTTGTGTGATTGTTCAGCTGCGGCCAGGCTTTCTGGGTTTCTCCTTCATTAATCAGGCTGGCCGGTAATTAGTTTGATGCTAACTGCTGCTATTCAGCAGATGAGGTCACTGAGCATGGTGTTGTTTCCAGGACGGGATTAAGAAGCTCCTGGGAACAAACTGTTTGTTGCCATTTTTCCCCGTTTAGGCAGGGTTCAGTGCCTCTGCGTTGTGTCAGTTCAGTGCTCTCCTCCTTGCCCCTCCAGAATGTGATCGATGGGGACCTGTGCGAGCAGTTCAACTCCATGGAGCCGAACAAACAGAAGAACGTGGCCGAAGAGCTGGACCGGACCCCACCCGAGGTGTCCAAGAAGCTGGAAGACATCCGCACGCGCTACGCTTTCTGAGCGGCAGCTGGCAGGAGCAGAGCTGCTTGCTGCGCTCCTGTGGACGCTCTTCCAAGCACAGCTGGAAGGAGGAATGTGTGCATTTTTTCTGCCTTTTTTTTTTTTTTTTTAATATCGGTTTGCTCCTTTTGGTTTATGTTTCAAAGTAATGTGATTCCAGTAAATGCAGTTATCAGGTATTAGGTCTCCCAACACATCCCACTGCTTATGTGAAGACTGGTGATATCCTGGGTTCCAGCCAGAGATGATCCCTCTTGGGAAGTGCTCAAGAAGGACGTGGACTGACCCTCAGCCCCATCTCCGGATCAGACCTTTGGCCCCCCTTCACCCTTTTAGGATGAGGGAGGCTGAGGGCGGCTTGTCCTGGCCATGCAGAAAGCCCGATCGGGCAGATCCAGCTGAGCCTTTGTATGATCAAATGGGTTTTGCAATTTCCCAGCTTTTTGGTAAAGGAAACAGCTGTGGCATGACTCAGGGTTGCCAGGCTCCTTGTAGTAGTCGGTGGTGAGAGGCTCAGGGCTTCCACCAGCCCTCAGAGCAGCCTGTGGGAAGCTGGGCTGCGTGAGGGTGCACTGCCACTTGTCTCCAATGTTTCCTTCTGAATTGCGAGGGATTTTTGGACTCGCCATTTTTGACTGTTTTCTCTGTAAATAGAGTTTTGTACAATGTTGACTCTCTTGGGGGTGGGGAAGAGCAAGGCCTGAGTCTGGGACTTGATTTGTTTCATAATAACTTTGGCAAGAGCAGTGTCTCCAAGCTGTGTGACTGAGCAGCACATGAAGAATAAAAGCCTGTTTTTTAACTAGTCCGACTCCGGGCCTCGTCTCCTTCGCAGCAGCAGGCGGGATGGAGGAGTTCAGCGGCGGCGCAGAAACGTGTGCGCCCTCCACTCCGCATGGGTGCTGGAGCCCTGCGGCGGCCCCACAGGTGCCGGCCTGCCAGCCCCTCTCTGTCCTCCTTCCCGGCTGGAGCTGGCTGCGGCACCGGCAGCGTGTCCAGCAGCCGGAGCTGCTCTCCTCCGGTGTCGGGCTGCCCCGGGTGGCTCCGCAGGGTGGCAGGGAGCGCTGGACACGCACAACTCCTGGGGCACTGCCGCGAGTGCGTCTGTCTGCGCGGAGCTGCGGCCGTCTGAGGTGGAGCGCTGCTTGAAAGGGGTTTCCTCCTCCCCCCTGAGCTTGGAAACACCGCTGTCCCCCTCCTGGTGATGCGCTTACCTTGTCTTCGACTTCCTGCGTTGCACGGGGCAGGAGTTAAACACGCAGCTCCTCGCCCCGTCCTTTGCACCCTTCTCTGCCTTCCCCCTTCGGCTTGCTGTTACCTGACGGGGTTGGCGGGGCCGGCCCAGGGCTGAGCCCTTTGGCTCCGGCGCTCCTGCGGAGCCACCGCTTCTTGCTCTGCGCCTCGCCGGGGAACGGCTGCGGCGAGGGAGCGGTGAATGCACGAGCTCAGGTTGGGCCACACCGACGGGGCTTCCTCCGCTCCCCAGCCCCTGGTCCTCTGCAGGGGGGAGCGCTTGCAGGGGGGCCCCGGCAGCCCTTGGCGTCAGCGTGTTGCTAGTCTAAAGGCAAAGGTGCGATCGCCCCCGGGGTGTTCCCAAGTGGGTTCCAAGGACGAGGTTTGCTTCTTTGGCCTGGGTGCGTGCCCGGCAAGCCCCATGGCCGTGGGCTTCTGGGAAGCAAAGCTCCGGGGCCGGGAGCTGTTTGCCTTGGGCTAGTGCCGGTGGTGATTTCCAGCCTGGCGCAGCCGAGGAGGGCAAACAGCCTCCGTACCGCTCCCAGCCCTGGCACAGCTGCCAAGCTGCTGACTACGTGGGCAGGGAATGCTGTTAAATGGCTTCCTCCAACGCCTGCAGCAGATGTGGAGCTTGCTGCTGGTGACATCCCGGTGGACACTGGGCCGGGTCCTTCTCCTTCCTCTCCTTCAGCCCGGCTGCAGGCTGGGGCAGCCGGGAGGAGAGGCGAGGGCTGTGCCCAGGCGCTGGCCGGGGGAAGCTTGGCAGCAGGAGCCGCCGTGGCCCTGACTCGGTGCCAGGGGAATCCCAGTGCGCTCTTCCTCGCAGGCAGCCGCGCATTCCTTCCCACGCGTTTCCCTGGGAGCGCTGACCTGCTCTTTGATTGCTCGTTCCTCTCCCCTACCCCTTGGATGCCCGGCAGCCCCTTGCACAGAGGCGGCAAACTGTCCCGAGGGGGGTTTTGGCAGGGTGGGGAGGACGGTGTCTGTCCAGGTGCGGGCAGGGATGTCCCCTTGGGTGCTGGGAGGAGAGAGAGACCTCAGGGCATCCTCGTCCTCCTGGCTGGGAGCCGGGCTTGGCCGAACACCCTGGGGGGCACGCGGGAGCCCAGCACCCCGAGGACACACCGGGGGCACGCCGCGTGGTTAGCGGAGCACCCCGGGGGCACCCAAGCACCCCGGGGAGCAGCGGGGGGGGGGACACCCAGGAGTTAGCCGCGCACCCTGGGGATACCCAGGAGTTAGCTGAGCGTCCCGGGGACACCCGGCTGCCTTTGGCCGAGCACCCCGGGGGCACCCAGCCTGGAGCGGCCGAGCGCCCGGAGGAGCCTGGCAACTCCCGGCCGCTCCATCCGAGTCCGAGCCCCCTCCTCCGGGGGCACCCAGCCCGGCGGCGCGCCCCGGGGACCGGCTCCGGGCGCACCCCGCGGGCTGGCAGGGCCGTGCGGCCG
>VXAL01009626.1:999277-1039277 GCA_013399475.1 Chauna torquata | reverse complement strand
TCTCCAGACTGGATCTGAGATGAATTGACTGTAAAGAAATGTAGAATATTTAAGGGCTCGTTTCTGAAAATGCTTTGTGTCTGCTCTCTAAGCAAGAGCAGTCCCATTATCTTTGGAGGGATTCATGTCAGTTTGTTCGTATAGGATTGGGCCTTCTTAATCTTGCCCAGAATTAGGGAGTTATATTCACAGTGCTCTTCTGCTTGATTGTCAAAACATTCTGCAGAATATTCTGGCTGTCCAGTTTGTTTAATGCAGTTAATACGTTTATGAGTTATTTAAAGCTGTGCGTTCCTAATAAGATTAAGAAAGATGAAATGATCCTGGAAAAATTCCTTTTGATGTGAGATCAACTTGTATTTATTTAGTAAACCTAGCAAAAAATGTCTTAAAACAAATGCAGTATTTTCTGTGCCAGAGACGATATTTGTAAGTGCGTATGTTTGCTCGGTATTCTCAGTGTGCCAATGAACTTGAAAAGTCATACTAAGCAGAGCTATTTCCAAGGCTGAAATAGATCAGGGCTTGGTGGTCCTGCAGCCGTTCGCACTGCATAGCCAGCAAACTGTCGGTGAAAATCCCCCTTTCTTTTCAGTCAGGCAACGCTCCGAAAGAGCTCAAAATTATTCATATTCCCCTGGCAGTTTTGAAAGGTATCGGTGACCAACTTATGTAACTGGTCCAGTTTTTTTGGAAAGCGGCAGCTTGCCATACCAACCCTCCTTTGGCACCTGGAGTTGAAGGGTAGAGAAGCTGTGTGTGTCAGGCACACAATGGCATTGCACCACTGCATTGCAAGTACCGCGTATTTTTTAAAGAGAAGTTGAATTCTGTAAGCTGTTTCCAAACCAATCTAAATTTATATCTGTTTTAATAAGAAATGTGAGCTCTAAAAGTAGGTGGGGATAACAACTAGAAGCCAGCTTCTCAAATCTTGTTATGATTTCCCTGTTTGTTTTTTTTTATTTCTAAAAAATGGCGTGGCAGGCATTTCGGGGAACCTTCAGACAAAGAACAGTGAGCCAGATCCTTCTTTCATTTATTCATAAATATATATCCAGAATAACTCTGAAAATATTGGTGCAATTACTGTAGATTTACAGTAGCTTACAGAGGGTTGGAAACAGCCTGGTGTGTCTTACGTATGGCAAACCTGGTGGTTGTGTAGTCTTTATGGGGATAAGTGGTAAAGCACTGGATCCAGAAGTTAAATGACATAAAATTTATTATGGAAGGGGTTTGCAAAAAAGCAAAAAAGTTAAAAGTTGAAGTGGAGGTGAAATTTCAAATGTGGGACCCAGTACTTGAAATTAGTAGATAAGGTTGCGTATGAGCATGTGAATGCACACGGCAGACAAACCTGCAGACAGGCGGTAGGATTGGGTCCTTATTAGTATTCCTGTCTCTTTTCTGTTCTGTTATTATTAAGGAGCCCAGGACCTCTCTTTGAGTTATTAACAGAAGGTGAATATTGTTGAATTTCTTTATTTTTGCAAGTCTCACAATTTTTTTTTTTTTTTAAAGCCCCGTCTTTTGGAATCTGGTGAGAATCTCACCTTCCATTTAAAATGAACCAAAAATTAGAAATGTTCTAGCCCTCATGCTTCTAGAATCAAGTTATGAAATACTTCCCAGACTTATGCCTAAGGTTCAGACCAAAAGCCAATTGATTTGTTGTCTAAAACATTTCATATTTTTTGTCAGTCATAGTTTTTGAATGTTTAGTGTGAAATCCCGAAACTATTTTCTCCTCTCTCTGTTAGTACTTCGGTACAGATATTTTAAAATCAGGTGTCCATGTTTTGAACTTTAAATGCAGATAATAAACTAGGCTTTATCTGTGGAAAAATAGAACTAGTTTGTTTTAAAGTTAAACCACTTTCAGGGCAAATTAACATTTGAATCTCCAGATTTTGCAGGGCATGTATATCATCCCCAGTACAGAAAAGCACTTCAAATATGCTTATTAAGTTTCCTAAAATAGGCATATTTTCCGAAGTCCAGATTAGCCTATCGATTATTCATCCCCTAAATGTGGTATCCGTATTCAAGATGCATGAATATTTTCAGTAAGGGTGTGTTTTGGTAGGATTTCTCCAGGACAAACGCAAGAACTGCGCGTGTCTTAAAGCAAGTCATTAATTGTAAATGCAGATGGAGCCTTTGGAGCTCTCAAAGTCTGCCGGTTCGCATCTGCCTATATTTTTTAAATGAATATATGTTTGTACCCAGAAGGTACCGACACCGTCACTACCGCGGTCTTTGTGCCTGTACACAGCACTCTCTCCAGCAAAAACTATCAGTGCACGTTTAAGTTCCGGTGGTCCTGGTAGACCATCGATGCTGCGGGCTTTATAACCGTGAAGCTCACCTCGTAGGAGCGAGCTGCAGAGTTGGCTGGCAGGCCACGCGCGCGCGCTCTGCGGTACATAGCACTGTCCGGGAATCACAAGGCCGATGCCCAGCCACAGACGGAGCGGAGGAACTCGCTTGTTGTGCTCGGCAGCGCAGACGTGGCGAGGGTTGTAGAACGGGAACCGCGAGCCGGGGACAAGGCCCAGGGCTGAGAGTCAGGGGAGCTGAGTTACGTTCCCGCTCCGTCAGAGCTCGGCGTCGGGCACATCTCTCGTCCTTCAGCTCATCCATTGCCCGTTTGCGTAGCTGAGTTGTCCGGGCCAGCCTGGATGTTTTTCGCTGCTGTGTAAAGAGCACGTTGAGAGCTTCCCGGGGAGGGACTGCAGGGGAGCAGCGTGCTCTGGGTGGCACAGAGCAGGGCGGCAGCCTGGGTGTGTCTGCTTTGTTCTGCACGACGAGGGGCACGTGCGTTCGTTCTGGGGAGAGAACATTTAGAAATGGTTGGTTGGCTGGTTGGTTGGTTTAGAATTCAGATCTTACCTACTCTGATGGGTGCCGAGCTAGTAAAGCGGTGGCACCAGAAGAGCTGAGGTTGTGTCAATGCACAAACTGGGACCTCCTGTTTTCAGAGTACTGATAAAGTAATCTGAATGTCATTTGTGTAACCCCAAAATATAACCCACTCTTATTCCACGTTAAAAACGTCCGCACTAATTGGAAAGAACCTGAGCGAATTGGAAAGAACAGAGGGACCAAAAGCTTGAGCGGGGCCAGTGCGGACTGGCTATGGACGCTTCGCCCCCTCGTCCCCCCAGCCAGCAGGCTGTAGAGGTACAGTCAGCTTTTTCTGACCGAACTGAAACTGAACCTCTCTGAAACAAACCCTGGATGTCCACACAGTGGGGCTGCACAGCTTCTGCTGGTTCTGTTTAAAATGCTGCTGAACAGGCCCAAGTTTGAGTGTAGTAGACAGGGCCCAAGAGAGTTACGGTGGAGCTATTATGAGGGGAAGTGATTTTTTCTTAGACTGATTAAAATTCTTGGGGCTTTCTGTTTGTTTGTTTTTAAACACCTATTTAGCTTTTAATTAACATTTAAGAGAAAGGAAGCTGGTTAAATATTCAATACCTCCTCCCTTTCAATTAAAGGTGTAACAGTACACAACACATGATGAGGCCTCTGGGAAGTATGGAAAAACTGAGAAGAGCAGACTCCTGATTATCATTTTGAGGGGGACTGGAAAGGTGAAACTCATCTGATTATTTTTATTATTGGCATTAACAATAATAACGTCAAGGCCTTTTTTGAGCATCAGAAAGCAGTTTAAAAATGCAGTTGATGCTTTAAAACTGGTATGCTGGGTTTTGCCTTTAAATACCTTCACTTTTCCCATCCTATTCTGTATTTATTTGGGGGGGGCGAGGATGGTAGATTTTCTAATAAGCCTTTTCAGTAGCTTAGAAGGGAGCTATAGATGCTGGAGAAGTTATTCATCATGCTACATGCCCTTATTTTCATTTCATTGTAGTTCTTTAAGTCCTAGCGAGTTGCAGCCTTAAACCATACGGCACTGAAAGCTCAACTGAGCAACTGGGAGAACTGTCTGTGTTGCTGCCGTGCTCTCTGCTAGGATCTTGTCTCTTCCCCTTTCTCTTTCCCCACCTTGAAGAATCCTTTCACCTTCTGTCTGTGAGTCTGTTCTCCCTCAAAAATGCGCATACAACATTCAGAAAAGAAGGGCTAAATGAAATTGTTTGGAAGAATATACTAACATTTCTAATTTAATAAATACCCTTCCTAAACTTAAATTCTTTCTTTTTGATTGTGTACCCTCATTCTATATTTATCTAACAAAATAATTCTTTTATTAACAATCTTGTTTAAAACTGGATCATGTTAACTAAAATGAAAAAGGCCATTTTACATTATGGGAACGCTTCAAACCACTGCTCAGAAAGTGATATATTTTTCTTTAAGCTTGCTATTTCTTTTATTGTGGTGAGACAGCTTACCTGCAGAAAATACTTTCTTTATATCAAATATCATACAAAAATGGTTTTTTTAATAATTGTGTTATGTAAACAGATTTTTAAAATGGAATTGCTGGCACTAGGTGTCAGTTGTGTAAATGTGTACACCTGAGTGAGTTTTTTTTTTAATAAGGAAATAAGAGAGAGCAGATTCTGAAATGCATAGCTATTAGATATGTTTCATATATTATGACTTCAAGGTTTACTGGTATATAAGAATGCGTCGATTTTTAAAAACAGAAATAAGTGTTCTGCAAAAAGAATTCTGACTGCATATAAAACAAGCCTTTCCAATTCAACTTTCAAATTAGCTTATTGTAATGACCTACTACCAAATGCAGTGTGACAGTATGGGTTTTTTAAGTAGCTGCTATCTTACCTGTTGTGTGGTGACCTATTCAGTGCTATAGCTTTTTATTTCCCCCCAAAACCAAGATACTTTCTCCATGGCTTTTTCTTCCAAATACGTAAATACACGAGTAGCTTTACATGTATGTCTTTCTTGTGGTTACTCAACAGTAGTTAGTGATGTGTATTTAGTGGCTGGACAAAAACAAGAATTAGTCCAACTGGTTCAATAATGGACTACTTATCAAATATTTTCTTAATTATTGAGAGTCCTTTTATACTTCAGCTATAACTAATAGAAAGTCTCCCAATTATTTCAGTGAGTGGTATTTTGTCTTTTAAAAACCTGTTTTCCTGGCTTTTTATTTCAAAACCCTGTTCATAGAAATTAGAGGAAAAATTCACACTTCCATAGGATAATTAAAATAAAACCTTCTGTCAGAAGGTTTGTATTTAAGACAAACTGTCATCCAAGTGAATGTAACACCTCGTGAAGATTTTGTTGTTGTTGCTTTCTTGTTTTTTACTTTTAAAGGAAAAGGCTGAAAGAAGCAGTATGTATATATCTAGAAATAGTGAAATTGTTATCTAGAAAATTCTTTACTACTGTATTTCTAAAAGTGACATAAGCAACGAAAGACAAAAGTCTCTGAATTCGTTGACCTCAGAGGCGTATCCTTTAGATGCAAATACAGCTACTGTCAATTTTATCTCAGCTGGTTATTAATTATGTACAGTTATAACAAGCCCTTGCCATAGAGCTGTAGAAGATTATAAAGTTAAAGAGACGATGAAGGCGCGTGCAAAAAGGATTTTGCCTGTGAATTTTGGAACAGGGTCCTGCCCAGCTAGAAAGCATGGACTTCCCATTGTGAAGAGAGGAGATGAGACTGTGGACAAAGCTCTGTCCCTTTCTGAGCTCACTTCTAGTCATTCTCCAATAAGAGCATCTTTGCGGGGGATGGAGTGAAAGCATGGATCAGTATGGCAGAATAAGTGCAAGAGGAGCTCCCTAGGTATCGAGGAGACCTCAAGTCTTGTCTGCAGGAAGCAGTGGTGCGGGTAGACACTGTACTGAACTAGAAGCAAATACAAGTCCTGCAGTCACTTCTGCAAGGCACACGAAGATGCGCTGACCTCATGAAATGTGTCTGAGAAGTAAAATCTCACAGAGAGTGGTTCTGGAGCCAAGAGTATGTGAGCAGAGTACAGTACCATGCCTGAGACCCTGAGAGGAACCAGAACTTCAGAGGAGTGCAGGTAGTACCCACTCTGGGTTTGAGAGCCTGTACAAGGAAAAATGTCTTAGGTCTCAGGCAGGGCTTGCCTTGTTTGTGAGTGATGCCTGGATGTTGTAGAGAAACCTTAATCTTACTCCTTGTCTTTTTTTTTTTTTTTTTTCTTTTTTGATCCCCATTCTCTGAAGCAGTTGCATAGTAAAGACAATACTGATGGAAAACAATATCGGTAAATCAATAACTCTCTTTCTTTCTTTTTTTAAGGCGAACACACACAAGAAACCAATTCACCTCATTCACTGAAGAAGGATGTAGAAAACATGGGGAAAGGTAAAATAAATAAGGGCCTCTTACGTTATAAAACTGCTCTTTGTTTTAATAGAATATGAGGATAATAGGGGGCATTTTTGTTCTGCACCATATTTTAAGCTTGTCAAGTAACATATGAATAATATATGGACCTTTGGGTAGATATAATTGAGATTAATGCGTATATATCAATCAATACATGACACTGTAATATAATACTTTAAAATAATATATTACATTGATTTATATTCATGGCTTTCTGCACAAAATCTATTGTAGGTCTATGCAACACTTTTTTTTATAACTGCTAAAATATTTTGTCTTATAGTAATGAATTACTTTACGACTGTTCTCTCAAGAATTATTTATACAGATTAGTAAAACCACTTTACTTTTCTTTTTTTTTAGAGGAACTCCAGAAGGTTTTGTTTGAACAAATTGACCTACGGAGGAGACTAGAACAGGAATTCCAGGTGTTGAAAGGAAATGCGTCTTTCCCAGTCTTCAGTAAGACACCCATCTGTGGTTTTGGTGTTATTTGTGGGTTGTTGTTTGTTGTTGGATTGCTAAAAGTGGGAGAGGTATGTTCTCAGTTGCGTTGCCAGGATTTTTGGCTTAGTTCTGCTGAGATTGATGGCATGTCTGCTGTGGCTTTTCAGGCTGCCAGAGCAGATCTTTTGTAGGGAAAATCCGGAGCTGGATGTCTATTTTGGTGTATATTTGTCTGGATTTGATAACACTGAAAACAGTGAGTTCTCAGGAGTAGAAAATGCAGGAATATCTCTGCCTCCCAGTGAACTTTGATCCCAGAACTAATAAAAATCTGTTAAAGCTTGTTGGAAGGGGGTCTTCTAGCACAGAGCCATCACAGCACTTCCTTGCCACGCTCCCTCTCTACAGGAAGGAATGGCTGAGTATAGGGAAACCTGCCTGGGGCTTCTGGGGTACAGGGATGTCAGTCTTCTTAGCCAGCTGCTTGAAGGCTTTTGAAGACTGTAATTTGTAGTCATCCTTTGTGGTCCTATCTGTTGCTGGAGAATTGATTTGGCCTGTGTTTAAGGAGTAGAAAGATCAGTTTGGATTTTTCCTCTTGAGATGAGTTGTTTGAGATGACTCTTTACCACCACTGATGAATGGGGTGCTGCCCGGGGGAGTGGAATGTGCTGGGCGTGTGTTAAATAAAAGAAAACAAAATGGACAATTAGAATGGTTTTCATGAAGCTGCCAGAAAGTTGAACTGCATACACAGGGAGATGATAACCTGTTTTTGAAGCCTTTTGAATTACACTGGCAGCAACAGGGGAAAAGGCACTTTCAGAAAAAATCCCACATAGAATAGGACAAGCTAGAAGACACAGTTAGGGCTGTCAAACATGTAATGAACATAGCGTTACAAAGCTGGAATGGTCATGGCATCTCCACTGCCAGTCTGGAACAGCACAACACGGAGATCAGTACTGTCATGCAGGCTTCTCCATGCCCAGCTGTCAGAGCTCTGCGGCTGTCTGCCCTGACAGTCTCCCGAGTTGTGTTAAACCAAAAACGAAGGAAAAAGCCTGTTTGGGGCCACCTTTTGCTTCTTCAGAAAGTCCAAAGGAGGTCTGATAGCATCTCCATTTACTGTTTTCCTAATGTTGATATTGTCGTTTTTTTTTAATCTGCTTGCTTTTTAAAACTCTTACTTTTTGTCCTTGTTTTCCTTTGAGAACTGGATGAAGCACTATACAATTCACAGCAAACCAGGATAGATATTTAAAGCCTTCCCAGATTAATTGTCAGGCTGTTCTGCCTAGCTTCTGTTAACTCCTGCGTGCCTGAAATGCCTGACCAGCACTCAGGCAAAATGCCCTCATGTTGGTTTACCGTAGTTTTTTTGAAGAGTTCAGAAACTCTCCATTCTGTTAAGACCTCTGAGTTCCTTCACAAAAACTCCGGGGACAAAACCCACCATTGCCAGTACCCCGAGATAAACAATTCAACAAAAACCTGCTGCTGCAAGGTGAGGAATGTTTCACCTCCCTGACTCACAAGAAGAGGTGGGAACACAGACAGTGTTTTCCTGTTATTTCAAGAAAATACACTTTCCACTTTCTGTAGCATCAGATAGGGTAAGTTCAGGGAAGCAAGGAAGTGCAAGGCAGGTCTCTGGAAGTGACTCCATCTTTAGCCCAAATACTGAAAGCTTCATAAATAAAGAGCAGCCTGAGGTGGTATAGATATTAATGAAAGGAGATAACCTCATCCTTTGGTATAAATTCAGTCATTACTTGGGTTTGGGAGTGAGGTAATTTTCAAACAATTTGTGTAGATCACAACACTTGATGTGTGGTATTGGTGAAATGGCATCTTGGAGTTTTGCCATTCAGATCACTCATTTATCCTTTTGTTCTTCTACAGTAAAATTAATGCTCTGTCATTGCCATGTAAATAAACACTGCAATTAAACCACATGAAATACAATTCAAATAAAAGAAAAGAACACGTTTGGCCGACCAAGGAAGTGGCAACTATGTATGCCAGCTTGAAAAATATGTGGTTTCAACGTACCACAAAGTAGTGGTCAATTTTCTTCAGGATTAAAATAGAAAACAGATAATGTGCTATAAACAATATATGTAAGTGACCGTAAAACCTATTTACAGATTTAGATTTACCAAAAAAAGCCCTCCTCCACATATAATAAAACAAGAAAATGGGTCTTTGTAAGGTAAGTTAAGTGTAAAATCCAACATTTGTCCTCTAGAGCAGTGTGTGTTCCACTGAAAGAGATGGGGTCTGATCCAGGCTCTCGCTGCCAGTCGGGGCTGCTGCTTCAGGCCAGATGTTAGAAACTATTTGGTTTGCCAGGTTTCCCTGGCAGAGTTACTAACTGCCTGTGGTGGTGTTGGATAGGAGGGAGCTAGGGAGAAAAATCTTAGCAAATCCAACTAAAGGAGCGTGGGGGTAAAATTAAAATTGTACTGCTCATGGCTGGGAGACGCATGAGGCTATAGGAGGGAGTAAAGAGCAGGCAGGTAACAGGCTTTTTAGCCCAGTCCGGCTCACTGCAGCATCAGGCAGAGGGCTGAGAGGCCGTGGGACTGAATCTCTGTCCAGCCCTGAAGCTGCTGAGGACAGAAACACACTGCCAGGGTAGTTCTCACTCTCGGGGGTGGTGGTGGTTCTTGGTGTGCTTTGCACTGGTAAGTGAGAGGCATTTGGCTTTTAAGTCTTTTCAATCTTTTTTAAAAAGGAGAAAATTCATCCCTGTTTCAGCGGGGAGCCAACATGTGAGACATGGAAAGTGGTGCTGTATGTCACTAGAAAATCTTCCTGTCGGGTTACCTGGAGTTAACTCAAAAGTCATCTTTCTTCAGGTCTTGCGTTTGGAAGCGTTTTGCAGGCATTTGACTTTAATAGCATCAACCCCCCACCCACAGCAGTGCTGTGTAGTCTCATGTGTAAATGGTGTTTGGTTTCCATGCTCTGCTCGTGGAAATCCCAATTAAATGAGAGCTGATCTTATTTGCAAGCTCATTCAGTGGTAGAATGCTGCTCACTTCTCTGTGGCTTGACCTGCTTGAAATATGGCCTGTGATCATTTATAAACCAGCAGACCTTGTCTTCTGCTGTTTGCACCTTTGTTTTTTATATTGCTATTGCACTTGAAAGCTGCAGGTAAGGTTTCTGTTTGCCTATAAGGTCTCTCAATGCAGAGCAAAAAGATTGCTTGAAGAATTTGCTGTCGTGATAGGAGTATATACCCCTGTGCGTAGTGGCAGCTATTCTCCAGAACTCTGCACTGGCTGTACCTTTGGTGTTGGCTGGCTGTCATTTTGTCCAGCTGCATTTGACAACATGGTAGTAAAACGGTAGAGACATAGGCTGGATAGTTAAAGTATTTAAGTTTGTGTTAAGAAAACTCTTTAAATATTCATATCTTTTCTCCTGGGTATTGCTCATCGCTTTGTCTGTAAGTATTTAGTCTCAGATAAATGCTGCCGGCAAAAACGTTATCCTTACCATTAACCCCGAGTCTGGACGGTTGCAGTGCAGGACTGAGCAGGATTTCCGAGTATTTGTTCTGAGAGGTGATGAACCTGTGAAGAGGCAGTCAGGGAGGAAGGTGTTGAGGAGATGAGGCCAATTTCTCTCTGTAGCCTACTACTGTCAAAGTGAAACTGGAAGAGGACGTACGTAGTAGGTAGCACAGCTCTGTGAGCGTTCGGTGACAGAACAGGAGACCGTCACCTTTTCATACTGCACGGCAATTTTGGTAAGGAAGAGGGGAATTGCAAACCTGCTTTTATCTGTGCTGGCTTCTTGTCAGGTTGGAGCAGAGGAAACAGGCTGAAAAAATCTGGGGGCTTTTGCTTGAAATCTGAAGAAATTCATTAAGATAATGTCACCGTGTCCTTTTGCATGGGGCCATGCTGGATTCCTGATGGTTTCAGCCTGACGAATTTTATCATTCTTTCTTTGTTTCGTTGACATTTTCTTGTCATCCTAAAGTGCCTCCTTGCCTTTTAAACAACAGCTTTTGCTTTTCGTTCAGAGAAGGCAAAGTTCTTGCATGAAAGATGACAGAGCTCTTCTCCCTTGTACTTTCCTCCAGCCCCTTCCTGTGCCCACACTTGGTGGGGACGCGTCCCCTTTCCCCACAGGCGAAGTATGTCGCACCTCTCTGCTGCTTTGGGCCACAGCTGCTCCCTGCCTTCCTGCTTCTGCTTTCGGGGTCGAGAATCTGTGGCGAGCCTGTGGGGCCGTGTTGGGAGTGGGTGAGCTCCCAGCACCGCGGCAGCACACAGGGTATTGATAGGAGCTGCATGTGCTCACCTGGGCTCAAATCTTTCCATGCAATTTAGGTATTTCTGTGACTCCCATTACTGCACTATCTAAGTATCCCACAGTCATTTAATCTATTAATCCTTCCAACGTGCTTGGCAGACGAAGCAGTGCTATTATTCCCGATTTACTGGTGATGAAATGAGGCATGGCAAGACACATGCCTGGAGCCCAGTGGAGCAGATATTAAACCCAGGCTTCCTGAGCCCTGGGTTTGTGTCCCAACAGCCAACATGGCTATTTAAGTCTTTTAATTGTTGATTGTAAATAAGCCGTTCTAGCTGCCTTGGCCTTGTAACGCCCTTCGGCAAGCCCACTCTGGTTTGACAGCTCTGTGTGTTGAGGTGCCCCGTGCTGTTTTCTGTTGGCCTTCACCTTGCAGCTGGCATGGTCCAGGACAGAATTCTGTCTCCTGGATCAAAATGGTATTGCTTGGAGCAGGTTTTCTTTCCTCTTCTGTTTAATAGTCCATCGCTGCACCCAGGTCTCCATCATGCTGCAACTCTTCAAGCTCTTTCATTCTTGTGTTAATATTTTTCTTTTTCCCACCCTCTCACAGCAATGTTCTGGAACACGAGCCAGCAGTTAATCTTCTATCCAAATGAAGTTTTGTCTGAAGTGGTTACCGAGGAGGAAAATAAGGGAAGGAGGAGCTACCAGAGCAGAAAGCTGGCCTGTGCAGTAATACAGCTGTCCAGGAAGCTGTGATCTGTCTTTCAGAGGCTTCTTCCCTTCTGAGTTCCACGTCACTGTTTAAGGAACTTCAGTTTTCTGAGTTGTGTTCAAAGCCGTCAGCACTACGTTATGAGCTACAAATCAAATCCTGCATCCTTGAACGCTTTCTGTTCTCAAATATTGGACATCCCTATTGATGTCAACAGATTTATACCAAAGCAAAGCAGTTTTTGCTGTTCTCTCCAGTGTTTGTAGAAGTTTGACTGATGACTGCAGAGTCTGGCCCATTGAGAAAATCATTGCAGGAATGAAAGTTAGCAACAGAAACTTAGCAGCCTACATTTGCTAGTTGGGGAAGTAGCTGAATCCTTTTTCTCAAGCTTTTCTGTTGTCTACAGTGTATCCTACTAGATAAGTTTTTGTTAGGCACGTGTTTTAGTTGGGTGAAAGGCTTTGTAGTGATTCACAGTTCCTCAGTAGTGATTGGATTTGGTTTCACTTTATTTATATGAATTCTGCTGTGGTCTCTGTTTCAACTACTGCATCTACTTTTTTTTTTTCCTCTTAATACCTACATAGATAATTTTCAAGATCAGATGAAACGGGAGCTGGCGTACAGAGAAGAAATGGTACAGCAGCTACAAATTGTAAGTTTGTATATTCTACTAAAAGTGTTATGAACTGTCACTTTGTTTTTTTTAAGTGCGCTCCTCAAGCTTTTCCTTTGCAAGCTATGCAGATGTAGTGTTACTGAGCTCATATTACCTTATGCTTAGCAAGACGTAAGCATGCAGTTCTCAACTGGTTTAGAGTCTAATTACCTGGAGATTTACTTTCATACAGTAACCAGATGGGTCTTCCTGCATCTACTAAATGGAATGCGTTGACTGAACACGGAGAGTGCTTCTTCAGAGAGAAACATGAGGACTGAATCAGTAAACCTTAAGCAGTTAAATACTTGTGTGAGTTGCCAATGGGTGCTGTTCAGCCCTGGCAAAGAAACCTTAGGATGTGTCTTTTTCAAATTTCAGCCATTAGAGTAAGTGCTTAACTCAGCAGTAAAGGATCCAGTTGCCAAAATGCAGTTCAGTGTATGCACACATTGCTGTTTGGTCTATTGCTTGTTTATTTTAAAATGAAGTGGGATTTTACATGTGTGTGTGAGTGCAACTCTAGATCCTTGCATGCGACTGTCCTGTTTTGAAAATTTGACATGCAGGGGCTAACTTAATCCAAAACAAGCAAAGGTGGACTATGCGAAGTTGTTTCTTACTCAGCTACTGCTAAGTGGAGCACAAGTGCAGTATTAAGAGCAGGGCATCACTGCAAACGGGAGGCTGTCAGATGTTTGTTTTGTTAGTGCTTTGTCTGTGATCAGTCTGAAATTCAACAGTTTTTGAGGCAGGTTTGCTGAAGATCTTCACTTGTCTGAATCAGCCATGTGCTCGAGCGTCTAAATTTTCCTCGTGCTTGTCGCAGACCCTGGGGCTGGGAGGGGGACGTCCAGCCTTCTGGTACTGTCATTTTCTACTTGATGGGTTAGGACATAAAAATAAAGCTGAAGGCCAGGATTGTCAAATGTTTGCACCTATGTTTAGAGGCATTTAGGAGTGGCCTTATTTTTAGAGCTGCTGAACATCCCTACTCCCTGTTCTTGCTGACTTCAGAGATTTCAATGAGAGATGGAGTGTGCTGGAAGGAGGTTGTTTATGGAGAAAATCGGGTCCAGATCATCTTTGGAGATTTTTGCTGCTAGTCTCCAGTCTTTAACATGTCCAGTTATTACTGTGTTCCCCTTTGTTTCCCAGTGCTTGGCAGGGAGTTTGGCTCAATCTGTAAAATTGCATTGTCACAGACGATTGTCTTTAGGATGTCATCCTGAAAAGCGCTTCCCCTGCTGCTTTGAACTTTAGGCAGGTGACTGTCCAGCTCCTGCTGCGAAGTGCATTTAAGGACAAAGTTTGTGGGTGCACTTCAGCCTTTATCTCTTGTGTCAGCTGAACTTGAAGCTAGCTAACTCTTCATCCCAAGGTGAGAACGAATGGATCGTCTCTGTCATTCACTTTGTGGCAGAATCGTGAAGTTGTTTCTGAAACCAGATATCCCAGACCTCCAGCGAGCCGGCTGTGGTGGTTTCTCTGGTTTACAAGAAGTGGAGAAATGACAAGATTGAGCATAGTTCTTTTTCTTGGGCAGGAAAAGAAATATGATCATGTAATTCACACCCTTTTTTCACTTAGTGGTACATGCTACAGAAAGACTAATAGTCATTTAATCTTTAAACAGAGCTGCCTGAATGTACTTACAGAAACTAGTTTCAGCATTTGGTGTACTGCACCAACCATTCGGAACCTCTTCGCTCACTGTGGCTGCCTGACTTTAGTATCGTTAATTGAAATGTTGTGAAAGCATCAGTAAGTCTTTATGTTCACATTTGGGTATCTCTCTTAATATTGGGAAGGCAGGTTGTGCAACAGTGAGACCAATAAAAGGATGTTTGCATATGAAGAACTGAGAGACTGCAGCAAATAACCAGTGTGTTTGTTTAAGCTGGGTGCAGAGATCATCAGTGATGTTTTGGTTAATAACTGAAATGGAGTCAGCAATTTTGATGTGATAATCCCTGCAGTTATTTTGTCATTCATGTGAATGTATTCTGTATGGTTATAGCATTAAGAGTAATGAGCTGATTGTGCTAACGATAGAACTCCGTTGGCCTTCTTGGCTTCTGTCATGGAGGAATTAAATCTTTTGGTCTAGGATACATAAAAAGCAAGGATTCTTTTGATTTCTTTCTTTCTGTCATTTTAAACAGGGGTAGGTTGTTCTGTTTTGTCTATACCTGGAACATTGTATCATTGCTTTCACAAAGCTGCCCACACTTAATTTTCTTGTTAACATTGGAGTACAAAGAGAAAGTTTGGAAGCGGAAGTTTTTAATGCATACAGAAGTCTTAATTTTATTTACAGCTTCATAGGTGTATACCTGTACAGGATTAAACACAAAATTTATTGATGTAACTAGCCAAAGAATTTGGCTTAATTGCTTTTTTATTTTAAAGATCATATGAATGAGTCAGTTTTTTTTGGCTCTTCTCACCACTGAGAGAATACACAACTTAAATTAGTTCTTTCTGAACACTTATGCGTGATCATGAAGGCATCTCTTTGTTTGAAAGCACTCTTGTAAAAAGTGTGTACCAGATGCACGTTTTGCCAGAACAGTGATTTCAGTCACTCTAAACTGGAATTCTCCAAGGCCTCCCCCAGCTGAGTAACGGAATAGTCAGAATCACAAAAACAAACTGCCTATGAGTGTTTGGTGTGTCAAAAACGTCTGGAATACAGCAAACTGAAGCCAAGCTTGAAGAACTTAACCAAATATAATTGCCTTTGAACACTGCATGCAGAAGGTAAAAGCAACATCTCCTTGAGAAACATTGCAACTTTCTGGTGTGAACAAAACTGAAGGACTATTTGAAAACAGTGCTTTGTGCCCAGCTAATACTTAACATTGAACATAACACTTTTTTTGTCACAGTTCTTGAATGACCTTGTGAAACTGCAATGCAGAACGTGATGATAAATTGCCACACCAGTGAACGCGTACAGGGAAGTTAGGCTGAGTTGGGATGGCAGGTCTGGGAGGTGATGGCTCAGGCTCCAAGTGCCCTCTGCTGTTACTCTGCAATCACTGCACTCGCAGCAGCTAGGACATGAAACAGGTTTAACATTCTTCATTAAAAGCCTCAGTTAAAACAGTGTTTAATCAATGAGTTGTAATTTAATGCTTTGTCCACTCCGGACTTTTAAAAGTTATTTTATGGCTTCCTGAAAGTCAGGAACAAGGCTCAGATCTTTGGGAAAATGAAGGGTTGGGTTCTGTTCTGTTACATCCTCTGAAACGGATATTGACTTCTCTGGACATAACTCGGCTTGGTAGGTGGCTGGAGCTGTGTGGCCACTGGCAATTTCTGTTAAGAAAGGAGTTGGTCAGAGTGCCTGGAGCAGCTACCAGGAAGTGTCGCGAACAAGTGTGTGCCGAGCTTTCAGCCAACTGCAAAGAAGCAATCAATCATATTTAACAAGAAAATGGATCTTAAATCACTGAGTGCGTTTTCCTCTTCTTCCTCCCTCCAAGCATTGTCTCCCAAAATGGCTAAGTACAGTGTGTGTACTTGGAGGTCATATTTTGCTTCAGGCATGGGCCATCTGGCTTCTGTTACTAATCTGTGCAGAAAGGCCCCTGAGAAGAAATCACTGCCCAGCAGACTGGGGTAAATTCTAACATGGCCCATGTGGTGCAGCCTCATAAGAGCTCACCTGGCTTAATAGTTGTTGGTTTCTGTCCGGTATGACCAGAATTTATCTGTCAGGACAGCCTAGCCAGCCTAACGTGGTACTGAGTTAGCTCCGGCTGGAGTGTCTGCATCTGTTTGATACTGTCTTCTGAGCAGCTGCATTAGTGGATCAAATTTAGAAAGCATGAACTTTCTTCCTGCCGGCCTGGTGGGAGAAACAGATTGGAAGCAGCATTTCTGGCATGGTTATTTTTATCCTGTTATGTTTTTGTGAACCCCTCGAAAACACTACAGCAGAAGGGTGGATCACTAAGTAGCACATCTGAGCCTACTGCAAACAGGCTGGCTTTTCTTCATTTCCTGTCTGAGTTCCCTTAAAAGTAGCTTGTAGATTCCCAGGAAGTATTGACCGCAGGTGGAAACCACAGCTGTAGCCTATCCATCAGGAAAGGCTAAGGTAGTGTTTGTCACCCTGCCGTTATGGTTCAGGTAGCTAAGGTCAGGTAGTGATCAATCCCACGACTTTTACATGGGGATAAAAGGCAGTAGGTCTGTGAGACATGATGTTAGAAATGTGAATTATTCTAGCGGTTCTTTTTTCTTTCCATCGCAAGTGGAAAATGTTGGTTTGGTTGTTTTTTATATTCACTCCAGTGAATTGACCTCCTCCCCACTGGCCTAACTTTGGGCTGATAATAATGCTCAGACCTCAAAACTGGATCCAGTTAGAACTTCTCTGATGTTTAATGGCCTCCAACCCTCAGTGTTGCTTTGAATCAACTCTCTTCTTCTGAGGCAGACAGTAAAATAAATCAGGAGCTATCTGCCTGCAAAATTGATTTCTGTCTGCATCATCTTTCATCCTGATCTTCAAAAGGTTCACAAGGAGTGTTCAAAAGAAGAAAAAATCCACCATGGGGTGGTATTCCTAGGTCTTCAGAGGTATGAGATCATGTTCCTCTGGGTCCTACTGTAATTAAAAAAAGCACCAGTACATTTGATTCCTGTTTCATGTTGTACATGGAAAATTGGTGCTTTGTACAACTAACGTATTAATTATACATACAGGGAACATCTACAGTATCATCTGGTTATGCAGAGATGTTGGTCACTGCATGCATCTGGTCACTCCAGATTTGAAAAGTGGAAATAGGAAATAGCAGTGCTTTATTGGGATTTCTGTTTTGGTCCTCTGCTTAACGTGGTCCAGCCGGGCTGACTGACCTTGACAAGAATGTTAGAGGCAAACATCAGTTCAGCAGGATGGCGCTTGGATTTCTTGAGCTGCGTCTTGCACTGCAGTGCGTGTCTACTAACACCCAGATAGTAACAGGTAAAAGAGCATTTCTGGAACTCTGTTTACTCTGTCTTGATTACTCNAAAAAAGATGTTTTCTCTCATACTTCTCTGCTTGTGCATATGTAGCTGTATGCTCGTGGCCAGTCTGACAGATGCAAACTCCATTTAATTTCTGAGTTTGTTCTTCTGTGCTTTAACAGTTGGGATGATACTGCAGGTCTGTTTCTGTATGTTCTGTTATCTTCATTTAAGTTTTGGTGAAATTACCTGTAGTTAGATAAGGATGGAATTTAGTTCCACATGCACAATCCCAAGCAGAACTCAGTTCCCAGATTTGATGGCACTATTTGGGAAGATGTCCTTCTGATGCTGAAGGTAGCATACAGATCCTTGACGCTGTACAGAAAAGTGAGCCAACAAGTACCATTTTCACCAGAATTTTATTTTCTACTGACTGATTTTAAAGACGGGTGAGCAAAACTTGTATCTTGACAGTGTGTCTGGGTATACGTTGGACTAATAGGATGGAGGTGTGCCTCTTCCTCCAGTAAATGTAAATGTTAAAGAAAGTGAATGCTTGTGGAATTATTTTTTATTAAAAAGAGAAGTAAAAACTTCCTTTCCTTTAGAAACTGCAAAAATTCTGATCAAAAATGGATGCGTACATACCAGAGAGCCACACACCAGCCTCTGCTACTGCCTATGTGCAGAATCCTTTTTCTGTGGTATTCGCGTGCTGCGGTAAAAATACATAGGAGAGAGACTGCATACTCCAGCCTTGAGTCGCTGTCGCCTCGCATCCTGTGCAGACAGGTACGCTGCTGTGAGCACATACCGCTTCCCACCTGGGAAGGAAGAGTCTCTGAACTCAGCCTACGCAGCTATAACTACTTTCATGGGGCAGTAGTGAAAAGACGCCCTCTAGGGCAAGCCACTGGCACTTTGAGTCCTCTTCCAGCTGTCGAAGGCTTAGTGCATGCTTTTTCTTCTGTTTAATCCCACGCATCGTTCCATCTAAAAGCATCGTTTGTACAGAAACTGTAGTTTTCCAGTGGCAGTTCAGCTGCGCATCTATCTCCTTTCCTGCCTAAATATGTTTTGTGTTTGGAAGGGCTGTCTTGGCTGGACAGTGCTCTCACTGAATTCTTATGTGTGCTCTCAGGAAGTGGGAATTTTTAAAGTAAATACTTGTAGATAAATGTTAGATAATAGTGCTTGGGAGTAATGGAGATTCCCTGTTCAAGCAATAAAAGTCAAGGTGATGTATCATTGTGTACCCCACCTAGAGACGGGATGCAAAAGAGGATGGTGTAGAGCAGCTTCTGTGGTGTCCACGTGCAGCAGGGATCAGGCACGTGCTTTAGCCACTAATCCCCAGTTCTATCTGCTTATGTGCGCTTTGGGTCATATCGTGGAACAGACTCGGTGCTTGCAAACTGGATTCCTTCTGGATGAAGCAAAATTGGATGTGCTCCAGGAATGTACTGAATGTGCTCCAGCTCTTAGTGGGTGATCAGTACCCAGGCCCAGACTAGAGGTAGCCTGAAGAAAAAACCTCGAGGCAAATGCAACGTGGACATTGGGACTTTCTCCTACACCCTACAGATAACGCTCTTATTGCACTGTATTTCCTATTTACGTAGACTTAGTCATGAGAAGCACACTGCTTGATACTTAAAACTCAACCATCTGCTCTTTCGCTGTTGCTGACGGGTGTATGGCCTTCAGTAAGGGGCCACACATTGGATCTTCACGCCCATTTAAGTGCTGATCCTGTCTCTTCATAGCACTCACCATGGATGCACAAAAGGGGACCGTACTGTTATGAACAGCCCTAAATATTGTTCCACTGCAGCACTGGAGTCATGAAATGTTCATCCAACATGAAAAGTACAAGCTGATGTTGTAGGTGGTTTAACTAGTGAAGAAAATAGTTATCGTCCCTGTTGAACATCCACCCCTCCCAGTTTCATTTATTACCAGGAGCGTGGACAAACCAACACACATTGAAAAGATGCTGATGTGCCAAATATAGCAGAAAAGTGGATTAAGAACAGTACATTTCTGACAGAATGTACCCCGTTGTATTATCTAGGTCAGTACAGCTTGGGAGGTGTCCTATATAATTGACGGCCATGCAAACTGCTGTTGCCTGTTTGCTGTCGTGAGTGGGAGAGAGGAGGAAAGCAGCTGGTAGAAACATCGCAGGTCTCAGCCAAAATGTGCTTATTCAGACAGTTTGTTTGTGGCTCCCTTTGCCCCCAGGGCTGGACTGATCCTCTTATCTCAGAAGTAATGAATATAAATCATGCAAACGGGTGATTTGATAAAAACTTTCTTTGCACGCGCTCCTCTCTGCTGCAGTTGAGAGAGGAGTTTTCCAGCCTTTGTAAACACGGTGCACTGAGAGGCAGCTCTGTCCCAGGACTCAGTGGAGGGGAGAGCTCTGTTTTTGGGGGGATCTAGCAATAAGTTTCCTAAGAGTTTTCAGCCTCTGTGAAGGGTAGGGGTTGTAAGAGTAGTCAGACAAAACACCTAGATCATGGGGTTCTTCAGGTCATCAGTGGTTTGGGCTTCTCAGTTTGTACAGAGATGTTTTCCTTTTCCCAGGGCTGTGTAATGGGGGAAGTGGCATGCCCCCCGTGAAAAGCTTCTGCTTTCATTTAGTCCGACAGCTCATCTATGGACACTGCTTCGTCCTGGTGCTGCTTCTTTCAATCAGATTGACCTCCTTTCCTGACAGGTGAAAGGGTTAGCTCCTGAGTTGCAGATATCTCTTTCTTTCCTCTCATCCTCGGCCTTCCCTTTTCTTTATTGAGGCAGGCAGGGACAGATACACTCTGTGAGAGACAACACCGCAGATACTGCAATTTGCACTGGTCCAGAGGCACGCTGAGCACAACTCATGCAAATGTCCTCACACATTGTGGGCATGATGTAGCTTAAACCAGAACAGGGACGTACAAGAATGCACGTTAGTAAATTGTGGATATGGATGCAAATTCACATGGCGCTGCTATGTTACTACCTGTACAGGACAGGTCGCTTGAACTCATTTGCCCATCTACTGCCTTTGCTGTTTCTGCAGCTTAAGGCTTTGCTCCTGACTTCAGCCTATTTGTCAGCTCACAGTTACATATTTGGCATCATTCCTGAGTATATTCTGGAGTGCCTGGCAGCAGAAGCAGGTCACCTCAGTGTGCAGCAGCACCTGGGAGTGTAGGAACATAGATTTTATGATCCCAACATGAATTCCTCCAACAGTCCTTCCAAAAGGCAGCAGTCAAGAATAGTGAATTTGTAGACGCTTGGATTCCCAGCTATGGAGAAATCTCAGAGCAATTTAGTTTTGTGGCGTTCTAAAGGCCCAGCATTGAAAAATTGCTGCCCCTTACTGCATTCCCAGTAGCCTGTGAACACATCATCCCACTTTGTTTCTAAATATAACCATGTTCCCTAATATGCCTATGTTCTCTGTTTTTCTTTAATTATTTGTTCCACTTCAGTAGCTTTCCTTAGATTGGCGCAAGTCAGAGATAGCTATTAAGAACTTCCTAATTATGGTGATATAAATATATGAAGACTCATATGCCCAACTTGCTGTATTTTGGCTGTGCAGAGATCAATGGTTTTTGCATATTCTCTTACAGACAGCTGATTTTTGTCATCTCACAGGTAGCAGAATGGGTGGTCATGTTATTTTTGTCAGCAACTGATGTGAACAAAATATCACAAGACATCTTTTACACTGGATTTTAAGATCTGCCCGTTGTTTTAATTGGGGCCATTTTTATTTCGTTTCTGTTTCAACGTTCTTACAGCTTAAAGCAGTGGCTTTGTTTCTGTGTCATTGCAGATTCCCTATGCAGCAAGCTTGATCAGGAAAGAAAAACTCGGTGCACACCTCAGCAAAAGCTAAAGGTAAGCTTGTGAAAGAAGAGGTGTTATTCTGCCTGGCCTGGCCGTCGCGTTGTTCTCTGCAGCCACTGCAGGAATTGAGAGAATCATTCTGTTGTGTGATGTTACTGATTCTGGTCTAGCAGCTCTACCTGTGGATGTGTCGTGCTATGGTCTAAAGCTGATCACAGACACATCACCCAAATTGCTAGGTTTCACTGGGGTAGGACGTAGCGTTGAGAGTTGACCACTGGGTGAATCCAGCCTTGTGGTCTGAGCAAGTGCTTCTACTGTTTGGCACTGGAAGGTGGCCTCAAGGTAATGTACCTTTAGCAGAAGCAGGGAAACTACCTTGACGTTCACCATACAGTGAAAGTTCACACACGGGCAGGTAGGGATGGGGTTTTCTGCCCATAGCAGAGCTTCTGAGGAGAGACTTCAGCTGAACCAACGCCAGGAAAGAGCAGTACAGTGTGGGAGCCTTACAGAACTACAGTGGTACTGTTTTCTGTAGTTCAGTCTCCTGCAGATGCATTGCAGAATCTTCCTGAACCCAATGCCGTATTTTTTCAGGAGTGGTTTTCAGAAGCATTCATTTAGAAGAACCATCATCTCCATCATCAATGGCCTGAGAGATTCCAGTTCCATGTGCTAAAGCCTTAACATTCAAATGACATTCTCTATGTTTTCTGGTAGAATGAGAAGATTAGGGCTTGGAGACAGAGAGGCAAAAGGTCAGTAGCCCTGCTGCTGTGTTATTCCACAGGATTTGGCTTGTGGATTCACTGAAAAAATCCCTGAGGTGGAGTAGGCAGGTTAGAAAAAAAGAGAGTAATTCATACAAAGAGACCTCAGTAATGCAGAAAGGAAAGGAATTAAGGAGAAAGTCTGGGGCGCCTGAACAAGGATTTGATTGTATTGGTGATGGAAGTTTGTCTGAGCTGTGGAAGAAACAGATAATTAAAAATAAAAACATTAGGAGTAAGCACAGAGTGTGACCAGATAACCAGTGTCTGTGGCCCCAAGTTCTGCCTACTGAGATAAGGAGATTAACCTAAGCATCAAGTTGGTCTGTTTTGCCCTCTTCTGCATGCTTTCTTACTGACTGCCAGCATTTTCCAGTTGAGTCTACATTAATCTGAGCACCAATTTAAAATAAATTCAGTAATATTAATATCCTGAATAAAACAGTATGCCATGCTGAATGAGACACAGGCGATCCTGCCCTAAGCGTGTCGTCCAAAGCACTGATCTACAATAAAAGTCAGCCTGAGGATGGCAGCATCAGATGAACGGCACTGTTTGTTCTCAGCATCAGGTTTCCATCAGCTGACAATCCCTGCAAGGAAGGTGCCGGCATCACAGCTACGAGCATTTCCTGCTTATTTGCTGAGAGTGAAGGATGGATGCATTTCTCATGCTGTTTTTGTTTCCAGTGACACACCATCCCTGCAGACAACGGGGATTTCTCTGAGTAGGCCCTAGTGCTTTTGAAAGATTGGTCGTTACTTAACTGCTCAGCTAAATCAGTCAAGCAGAGAATCACAACCATATTGTTCAGAAGCAATTTCAGATTCTCAATGTGCCAAGCAGAAAAGAGTTGCCTCAAGAAGGAACGTGCATGCACGTACATACCACAGAGTACACCAAGGGAGTGAAGACCCTGTGCAGTGCAGAGCAACCACACAGTTAATGCCCTGTGTTTTTCAGCAGTCTTGTGTTGCTCTTGTTGGACCTGCCTTTCCACAGCAGGTTTTGTTGTGTTTAGCCATACTGCGGACAGGTACACTTTGCGCTTCATGTTTAATGAAGTATTTCTGTGGGACAATGCAAATATTAACTGGCAAATTCTCAGAGGATGCTTCTGGAGCAGGTGACTTTTGTGTATCCCTTTTGTGGAGATTGCAAATAAGTGTTGTAATTCCGCGAGTAAAGAAATCTCAAACTTGGGCTTAGGGTTGGTAACATTTTCTCTTTGTTTTTTGTTTTTTTTTATTCCTAGAAGCGCAGGATCTTTTGCAGCTGTTACCTTGTAAGTTATAACCCACCACTCAGAAATCTGACTTGTATAAAGACTGAGAAAACGGAAGGGCTTGGGAATTAAAGAACAAGCAAAACAAATCAGGTTCCTCTGAACCCAAGGACAAGTGACCTCAAAGCATCATGGACAACCATGTAAAATAGAATGTAGCAGCCATTTATTAGTAAAAACAAAACAACAACAACAAAATCAAAAAATGCCTGTCCTGGATCTTTTTTGGTGGTACCAAAGTTTAAGTCTTTGTGTTTTTAGAAGGACTACTGAACTTGATAGAGAAAATGCTTTTGATGAATCATACAGATAAGCTGTGAAGGGAACTGATGATCCTTTCAATGCCACAAACACTGACAACATCTGCCAGTTCATCTTTTGCTTTTGGATAGTGATTGTTTTATGGAAAGAAATGCGTGTCTTATCAGATGGGCCAGAACCACATTTGGATGGATGGATCAAAAAGCGTTAGCCATACACAGTGCTTTTTAAAAGCAGACTGGAAACTCTCACACCCCTCTCCCTCGGCCCCTTCCTCCTCTGGTATTTTGCCTGCTGTATGAATTAAGATTGTACTCCTCTGGAAATATTTTACAATTTAATATTGAGTGTAATTAAGAATATAATCACTGTTATCAAAAAAGGTATTTAACTCTGTTGTAGTTTCTTTATCATTCATGTGGATAAAAAGTCTATAATAAAAAAAAGAAAACTATGAGATAATAGTTGAGCTTCCCTGTAATTCAATGCTATGCTTATTCCACTGAAAAAAAGAATGAGGAAATTTATCCCTAAGAATATCTTTTTAGAAGCATTTTAGTTCACAGATACGTTAATGCGTTGAAGTATTTTATGGCAGAAATGCTCTGCCTCTCGTTATTAGAAAAAGCTTGGAAACAGATTTGGTGGAATTTCAGGAAGTGCACTGTGGATTTGATTTAACTCTGCTTGCACAGAAATAAAGGGAACAGACCTATGCCAAAATCACTCAACTTTTCAGGAACCGCAGCCATAGTCTTCTAGGTCATTTCCTGATGGTGCGCAACGTCCTGATTGCCAGGGCTTCACCAAGTGGAGTTTGTCTTTGTTCACATGGTCTCAGTCCCAAGCTCGGGGTCATCCCTGAGCGTAGAACTGTGTAGATCTTCCCCACCAGTGCAGAGCCACCAGCATTGAAAGCGGTTTCAGCCACCCTTGGCATTTGGGTATGTCACAGAGTTGCTCTCTCAATATTCCCCTCATTCCCAGGAAATCCCTGGGAGATCAGATCAGCTGGTTTTACAGGTCCTTGGTGCAGCCCAACAGAGCTGGAACGCAGGAGAGGAATTGGGCAGCCTGTTGCTGTTTACACACGCTTCCCTGCATAGTTTGCTCCTGTCCTGGGTGAGCTTACAAGTCTCAAATACAGGATTCATTGAACTGGCTGCACGATGCCTTCTGTAGCGTGGAAAAAGCAATGAAAACACCAGAAGATCTGGACCTGGTCAGACAAAAAGTTCATCTGTGCCATGCCCTGTTCCCAATAGTGGATGAAATCAAATACTTTGCAAAAGCATGTAAGCAGTTAGACATAAGTTCCCAGAATATTGTTTTAGCTTCTGATGATTTACGACTCACGGGTTTTCAGATCTAGACATGCTGTCTTGTTTTTAATAGCCCTCAATGGATTTTTTCTTTCATGAACTTGTCCAGTGACTTTTTTAAACGTAGGTATACTCTGGCAGCTACAGCACCCTGTGGCAGTAAGCGCCACAGCTTAAATACCTGTTGTGTGAAGGAAGAACAGCTCCTGGTGTTCAGAGATGCCACCTGTTAGACTCGTTTTATGCCCCCTGCTTCTTGTACTGGGTGAGACCAGTTGGCTACTGTCAATCCTGTCCGCCTTCTCCATGCCAAAATGGTTTCACGGGCACCCGTTGAGCCTGTTTGGTTGTCTTTCTTCCAGGTTGAGGAGTTGTAGTCATTCCTCCAACAGAAGCAGTCCTATAGCTTTGTAGCCTTCCTGTACCTTTTCCTGATCAGCTGTATCCTTTGTGAGATGGGGAAATAGCTGTGTAGAGTATTCAGGATACAGGATACTGTATAAATCATAGTATAGTGTGACATGATGATGTTTTCTGATACTTTCTGTGAAGAATGAACTCTTCTGTAGTGTCGTGGTAAAATATCTTGCCACTACAGATCAAAAATTTTGCCCAGACATAAAGTAATCACGTTGGTCAATAAGCACTTCCTGCTCTAATGGCTTCAGAGTGCCAGAGCTCCTGGATGTGGTCAGGTGAGCAGAGTAACCCGTTGTCTCTCTCGTTTGAGAGCCAGCCTGTTCAGCCCCAGGAGCCGACATGAAGGGTCTGCAGCAGATTTATTTGTTTTCCGTGTTCTGTTCAGTAGAGCTCAGACCGTCACGTTTCTGAGTGACTTTCCAAAGCAAGTAAGTTGTGCATCCGTGTATTGTTTTTGTGAGCTGCAGAAGTAACAAGCCGTACAGTTCGCACAAATGAAGGAATGGATATGCAACTGGTATGATTCTAATTGAGCATTCAAACTTCACATGTCCAGTTTGCACTCTTGGTTACTTATGCTAACCTCCCCAGTCAGGAAATGGAAACATTTCTGGTTTGTAACTAACATGCAGCCCGCAACCGCAAATGTTAAGGTGGAACATAGGTCTCAGAATGAAGTGTGAAATCTCTTGAATTAAAAAATCATCCCTCACACTGATAAAGCTCAAGAATGTGACCCTAGAAAACAAACACAGAACAGCCACCACCTGACCAAGTCTACTTCAGGAAGCTTATCTCCCGTTGGTTCTTGTTTGCTTTCCTCTTGTCCAAAGTTTGTACGTGTCAAAGTGATGAGGATACCACTGTAGTATTAAACTGCCCTGTTCTGCAGACTCAACCCTCAATATTTTCTTCCACCAGCTGGCGTCATAAAGAAAAGAAAAAGGTTACCAGAAAATTTCCCTAGTTGTAGATACGGTTGTGTGTGCCTATCCTAATGTTGCCCTGTACTTGAGCTCAGCTCGATAGATAGATAAGTGGCGATAGCGGCCCCGACAGGGCTGTGTGAGCCCGCTGATGTCCTGGGGAGCAGCTCCTGGTGCGGATGGCGAGTCGGCCCAGCCCCGCAGCCTTGCCCCGCTGGCAGTCTGGATGCAGCCACCCGGAGCTGGAAGGTAAGAGCTTGGTGGTGTGGGCACAGCTCTTCCGCACCGCGTGGCCATGGGGAATGGTCCAGCCACGGTTAATGTACGGGTGTAGGGTAGCCTGTGTTGTTGCTGTCCTTAATATAAAATGCATGTCATATTAGAGTGGAAAACACACGTTCAGCTTTTGTTATGTGCAGCCTTTCAATACCTTTAAGAAATCTGCGTAGTTAACCAAATTTCATCTAATAAACAGCCACTAGCACAAGAGGCAAAAGGTACAGCTGTATTACAGATCTTACTGTTAGCCGTTCTTTTGTCAAAATCCCCTGAGAATGGCAAAAAGAAAAACCACAAAAGACTGCGCATTGCGCTGTGATTTGAATTTTTCTGGGTGTTGGGATGATCAATAAATAGATGCAGAAAGCTCATTAGTGACTGACTGTCCATTTTTCTTCCACAGAGTTGGTCTTCCCTGTACCACAGACATCTCCAAACCATTTTGAGCTCTGTACTTCAGATGTAGTACTGCTTCCCCAGGACTTACGCCTCGACCATTTGCCTCTGTGATACTCTAGCACAGTTACTTATGTTGGCAAGGAAGTGCAGCAAGCAAAAGCATGGAGGTACGTGCTTTCCCTTACTCGAGAGCATGGGAACAAGCCTTCTCCCAGAACAGTAATTTTAGGTGCCTTCGAACCATCTCTCCCAAAGACCTTTTTTACCTTTTGTTGATCTTGTTCCAAAATAGCAGCTGGAAAGCAGTGAGTCATGAGCAAGTTGTGTGAAAAGGACAGTTTATCTGAGCATTTACTGCACTCGAGATCAGTCTTCCTGACAAACAATACCTGGATTATTAACAAAAGTTATCTCAGCGTGAATAGGGCCAATTAACAAAGGTGTTACAGTTGACAGTTGGAAGTTTCGTCTGAACTGGGTCTGGCAAGCAAGATAAGGCCTAGCTAATGAACTGTCAGGCTCGTGGTTTTTTGGTGTTTTTTTTTCTTAGCCTGAAAGTTAGACAGTATCTGGGGTTACAGTGCTGGCCAGCCATGAACTCTCTTACAGTTTATAATGTCAGAAGAAATTTATTGCTGGGTATTTCTGATTTCTTCATGACTGGTGAGGCATTTGTTCAAAATCAAGCCAGATGTCCTAGAAGTCTGATAATCAAAAGTTAGAAAAGCCCAGGGGAGAATGAAATATTACAACTGTTTTGTTTTTTTGCTTGTTTTTTGCAGGTTATAGTAAATAAAATCTCTGCACGATTTTTTATTGCTTATCAACCCCTGACAGTTCCTGTGTCTTTTGTCTTCTGTGAGGGATTAAAGTTCAGATTTCCTCAAAATGTATTCTTCCTTTTCCATAGTTTTTATGTAAGACTTCAAGGTAGTTGTGCCAAAAGTTTTGGATAAATTTTGTAGTGTACATAAAATAGCACCTCCTCCAACCATCCAGCAAATCTGGCTTTATCAATGAGGAGCCAACAGAAACAAAGACGGGCATTTGCTCTAACCCTCTTGGGTAGCCACGTTTGCCCCACTGGCCTTCAAAGCAGAATGGCTCTTCTGAAGGAAAAGTGTAGGGAGTGCTCTTCCAGGAGGAAGTCTCACAATTTTCCTATCATCTTTTGTAGCTTTTCTTTCTTGTAAGGGGTTTGTCTTTGTAGTGTATACCCAGATGAGCAAATTTATTTTGGCACAATGTTACTGAACTGTCTTGGATTATTCAGAACATTTTTGAGAGCGCTGGGTTACCCATCTCTGGAAGGGGCTTTTGTTTTACTGTAGTAAGATCATACTTGATACATACCCCAGTATGATACCTTTCATCTCCAAACTACTAGCCAAGCATTCACTAATAAATCTCAGAGCTGGTAAATAACCTACATTCGTGCTAAGAAGTTCAGATCTTGCATATGGCTCAGGTCCTTGAGCCCTGCAGTGTATGGTGTATCTCTGGGGCCACGTGCACCCTTGGCTGGTTGCTCTGGACTCATTGGCTTTGTTTTTTCTATTCCGGAAGTTTGCAGAGGTGGCCTGCATCCAGCCCCACAAGATAAGATGTTCCTGCAGAAAGGAGCTGCCTTCTCCACCGCAGCTCCACACTGTGATCTCAAACTTCTCCACAAAACTGAGTTTAGAGTGAGGCAGACACCAGTAAAAAAAGAAAAAAAAATACTTTGAATCAAAATGTTATAGATCCCTGTAAGGGATATTCAGAGCCTCCTGTTACTTCTTCCACAATGTCTCTGAAAGGTCATTCAAAGCGATTTTCCATTCACAAGAAATGTTTGCGGAGAAGAATGTATCCTAGACGCTTCCGTGATGTCTTCACACTGGGCGTCTGCGAGGGACAGAGGGCTTTTAGTACCATGCAGGAGATGTTCAGCAGCTTGCAAGATGGAGCTCTGCTGCGTATTTAGCATCTTTCCCCACGGAGTGGGGTCTGAATGCCAGATAAGGTAGTAAAGAGACTGCCATTGGTGAGCTTTGGATCAGGTTAAAAATCACAAACTGGTTACAGAGCATTTTAGGTTTTAGTTACTAGTGTTTGATAAAGAAGAAAAGCACCGACATCTGCCTGAACATAAAATCCTCACTTCTCAGTAAGTCTTTTGCATCATACACAACACGGAAACCATTTTTAACATCATGCTTGCTCTGGCTCAAAGCCAAATAATAGGTCACTGCCTGTAGGAGGGAGAGGAGGTGCTTACATACCAAGTGCCCTGCTCTGTGGATGGTACAGAACAGAAAATTGGTGTGTGGCTTAACCAAGCCCTGCCCGTGTATATGCAGACTTGCTCTCCGCTGCTCACCTCTGTAAAATCTATTTAATGTAATACGTTCACTGGTTTCTTATGCCGCAGAGAAAAATACACAGCTATGGTCATTATCTAAATGTGCTCAGTGATCGGACTGTGGATATCTGAAACCCTAC
The DNA here is from genome assembly GCA_013399475.1 of Chauna torquata. Classification (NCBI taxonomy): domain Eukaryota; kingdom Metazoa; phylum Chordata; class Aves; order Anseriformes; family Anhimidae; genus Chauna; species Chauna torquata. The sequence continues at coordinate 1,009,878 of VXAL01009626.1, read as the reverse complement.
CAGACAATCTCCAGGGCATTTGAAGAGGTGCTTTGGCACTGTTTGATACTACCAAGAGGAGCTGTAGTTGTTTTGCAACTATTTATCTACGCACAGCGGGAAAACGTGTCGTTCTGTATTGTTAGTTTTGAAATACCTGCTTACCTGCCAGTCTGGAGTGTGTGAATGTACTGATGGAAAAAGAAGTCTCCACCCTAGTGCACCCCACCCTCTCTGATCACAAAACACAAATGATTTGAGCAGTAATTGCATTTTTTTGCAAGATAACTCAGTGCAAATGCCAGCTCAGCTCCAGCCCGGCAGTAAGGACAAGGGGTTTTTGCAGGGCAAAACAAGGTCCCGATCTGCAGTGATGCCACTTCCCTAGAGGAGGCGTGGGAAGAGGTGGGTGCTGCAGAGCAGGATTCATGACATCCTTCCCACGGTGCAATGAAGAATAAGCTAAGCCAGGCTGCAGGAAACACCGAAACGAAGCCTGTTTGACACCCAGCCTCTCTCCAACAGCCCTAAACTTGGCCATCGCGCATTAACAGCTCACCGTTCCTTTCGGTGTGAAGAGCCAGGTCGCTCCGTGTAACATCCAGAAAGCAAGGACTGGGCTCAGACTTCCTGTGGTCCTCAAGGCCCCGTTCGTGGGATGCGGCACATTTCTGCAGTGACTCCTGAATGCGAGCTGCAGAGGCAGCTTTGTCGGAGGAGATGGTGCACGTGTGGTGTGCTAGGAGCCCAGTGCTTGAAGGAAGCTCTGGCAGGCCTCTAGGTGGGGTCCAGCTGTGTCACCTGCTCTGCAAGCAAGCAGTGAAAGGAATTGCTTAACAAGAGGATGGTGAGTAAAGCCTCTGTTTGATCCACCTCCACAGTTTATTGGCTGTCCATGAAAGGAAGAGATTATTCTGCCCTAATAAATACCATGGAGAAAATAAAGCAAACGACAGAGGCGAATTAAGTGAGCAATTAGCCTGAAACTCTTCAGACCAGCTTTACTTTCATGCAAGGTCTTAGCAGCCAGATGCTGATGCAAGGATCTCCAGCAACCACAAGGTAATCCAGAAATTTGCAATTTTTCTTCTCATTCTGCTCTAAATTTAAATTACTGTGACTTTTTTTTTTTAACTTTTTCAAGCTGAAGGGTTAGAGATAGAGGTCCTCGTTAGGATGTCTTAATGATGTGAGAGAAAGATTGTATCATGGGGGGCTGGAGGACTCTACAGTAAGCAGGTGATCTTCCATTTTTAGTAACACTCAGCCCAGCTCTCCTCACATGAGGGGAAATTTCACATGACATCCTGAAACAGCTTCTCAGCTGACATTTCTTCTTATTCATAGACATGAACTGAGAAGAGGCAAAGCCTGGATAGTCTGTTTAGCTACAAAATTATGCTGCCTGGTTTTGCTGTCCAGGTTTTACGAAAAGGAGTTGTTGCAGATACCTCTGATGCATGTCATATGCAGTAATTCAGTCTGAGCATCACTTCAGAGGTGTTGTCATTCCTCATACAAATCTGAGTATGGCTTTGGCTTGGATTTTTTTTTTCCTGTGGGGTTGTATTTTCTTCAGGCACCTACATTTTTTATGCAACCTGTGGCTACACAGATTTTTCACAACATTTCTATTTTAATGTAAGTTTATTGATGCAAAGAGAGTAGAATTGAAAGTAGAATTGAAAGTCATATAAGACTTTAGATACAGGCTCTTTTGATACCTGAGAATATACTGGCAGACGATTTATTAATGTGTTTATTAACTGGATGTCATCAGGATACAGCCTGTGATTCCACATTTCATTTCTGTTCTGGAAAAGGAGCTAGAATAGAATAAAACAATGAATGGAAGTCTGCATATCACACATGCAAGCTGGAAATACATGTGCATGTCTGTGTCTGCGTGTTTTTGTGGCAATGTGAACACAAGGTGACACCTGAATCTGACTTGAGAAAGATTTCCCATAGCACTTGCTTTACATCCATTCTGCTTCCCAGTAACAAGGTGTGTCATGACTGTAAGCTGCTGTGAGAGGAATATTCTCCTGGTGAACGCAGAAAAACAAGGGGCAGGAGGTCTGCTTGAAGTTCCCAGCCGTGCCACAGACTCTCAGTCCAATGAAAGACCAATTGTTAGCCTCAGTTCTCCTGCCTCGGCAGTAGGGTTCGTCATGCATCCTTGCCTCGCAGATTTGCTCTGAACAGAACTTCACTCACCGTTCTGAGAAGTTCAGTGCTTGGATGAGGGTTTGGTAACAGGCAGTATGGCTGTGGTAAAATAATGTTATTATTTGCCAGAAAGCAAGAAATTGCATTTTGAGCTCCCATTATCTTTCTGTCTAGTTGCTGTTCATTCCTAGTTACTCTCCTATGTGATGGCTGAGATTTTTTACGGGAGTTAGGCAGTAAAATCTCTAAAAAAAGTAAAAGAAAATGTATAAACGTGAGCTTGAGAAGCCTGGACTCAGTTACCTTTTCTCTTAAAGTCTCCCTCTGTATCCTGGGGCATATTGGCTGGGATTAGGTAAAAGCGAGGTGAAGTTGTGGTGTCTGTTTGCAGCACTGTTCATGTATTTTTTTCCATGACTTAAGCATATTCAGGTCTATCTGCTTCACGCAGTCCAGTTTCCAGCCCTGCCCCCACGAGTCACCACATTGGCACCACTGAAGGCTCACTAGCAAATCGTTGGGGCAGCACAGAAGAGGAGAAGGAGGGCAAAGCTCCCCAGACGGGCTTCTGGATGGAGGTGTTTGTGGGCCTCAGCCCGAGTTTCTCACATCCTGGCCTGGCGTGCCAAGCCCGGGCTCACTGGGTGGGGGGGGGGAAGAAGGTGTGCACACTGGTCCACCAGCATTTAAAAAGTGTTGGAGCTGTCAGCGTGCTTTATTAGGAGCCTACCTGACTGCAGCCATTTGAGGGGTATAGACAAATGTCAGTTTCTGGATCCCAGCTGGGGATGTGCTAGAGCGTGATGCCCCGGCACTTGGCCACGCCAAGATTAGATGCTGTGGACAAACATGTAGTCAAACTCAAGGCACTTGGGGAAGTTTATTGGCTTAAGAGAAACATTCAGGTTTTTGATGGCAGATTAAATTCTGCCTCTAGGATTTGTCCCCTCTATGCTTTGATTCCCAGTCTGCAAAATGGTGATAGCATAATGTTCCTATCTCACAAGGAAGTTGTAAAGATAATTCACATTAGACATGGTGAAATATTCAGAGGTCATAAACGGATCTAAAATAAATATGCTGATTTTGGATGTTAAACTGTGACCTGAATGTCTCTTGGCTTTCTTTTTCAGTATGGTCCATGATGTTGAAGAGGGTTTTCACACCACCTTAGTTGCAAAAGAAGAAGGTGCTTTACTTTCCTGTTTGTTTTCATTAGCATTTAAAATCAGTTTTGCAGTGTTTATTTGTGTGGCAACAGCACTGAGATGCCCCAGGTAATAGCGATGTTATCAAACATATAAGATTTAGCGGATACAGATTTGTGAATGGGCTCAAAGTGAATGAATGAATTAGCCATATTAGATCTATTTCTGTCGGGGTTTTAGAGAGTGAAGAACGATGGAAATAAAAGGAGCTTTCGCAGCAGAAGAGAGGAGTGGGGAGCTCGGAGGTGGGTGTAGATGGGGGAATCTAAGCCAAATTTCAATCCATTAAGTTTTGAAATAAACCCAAGAGCCAAAAAGGATGGAAACTGAGATTGAAAAGGTTGGAAGTGGATGGAAAGCGCTGGCTAGAGAGGCAGTACGATATGGGATCCTGCTATGGCTTTACTGTGAATAAGTGGATAACATCTGAAATAATAGCTTTGTGGTCCAGCAGCATAGGGCTACACTATGCCACCCTTAGATCCGTAGGGCTGAGTTTCAGTATCACCTCTGCGAAGCAGTTTTGGTGCGTACTTTGGTAGACAAAGCCATGAGCAGAAGGACCTGGTTTGCAGCCTGCGACAACCTGGGGTAACTTCACAAAAGGCTGCATTTCCTAAAGCTGTTGGTGGCAAAACTCACCTGTGGTTTCCATCTGCTCTTCAAGGTTCGTCACCGATTACGTATGAAATTATCATGGTGTCTCTCAGTGGAAGTCTGTTGCTGTTGGTTATGATCAGCGTAGCAGTGAAAGCTCTCCAGAGGTGAGTGGCAGCAGGGGAGGACCCGGGGTCACCAAGGAAATGTGTACAGTGAGGAGTTCCTGCAGAAGCTGAGTATGATCAGGGGAGTCCATGGAAAGAGCCTGCCAAAACCCAGCGCTTCTTGGGGTCCTCGGTTACGCAGGCTCTTTCTTCATCAGCCCATAGCAGGGTGTGTTAATGGTGGCTGGAGAATTGCTAGGGTGTGTGTCTGGGCAATAGCATTCTGGGGAACTGACGTATGGTTTTGTTTTACATTTGAACCAAATTCTTTGACCCCTCCCCAGATTTTATATATGTATATGTATATTGAAATTTTATTGAGGAAAATTAAGAGACCCAAGCCCCTAATTTCTCACTGCTGACAAAATTTTCATTTTTTTCAAGAACAACCAGAAGTCGCAAGATAAGAGACACTCCTTGAGATGTTTATTTCTATAATGAGAAAATAGTATGTTTTGAGATATCTCTTCAAATAAAAATTTTGTTCAGCTTTAGTATGAAGGCAACTAGCCAAACGGAGGAGGGAGATGGGGTCGCAAGACCTGTTTTATGTTAAAGGATGAGAAGATAAGGGGGACTGGAAAAGGTCACCTCCATAATTAAATAAATCAGCTCTATCACTGACACCCCAGCTATCAGGTCTGTACTGCTGTTAGCTATATCCCCTTATTAATTGGATTGGGTTCAAATACAAATGGCTCTTTATGCTTATCTAATACCTAATGATTTGTTTTGTTCCATTTCTGTAGCACCAGGTGCTGCACCTCACATTATTCCTCCAAAGACCTCAGTACACCTGCAGTGGTCCTGGAAAATACTGCAGTGACGAACAGTAGCTCTGATAAGATTTCAACAGTGGATTTGGCTGGCCTGGTGTGTATAAGTTACATTTCTGACAGGCACACTGTATCCACAGAGTTTGCCATCTCTGAAGAGACAATTCCCATTTTTTGAGTTACCATTGTTGTCCTTTGCTGTCTCGATAACACCCCCGGATTCACCACCGGAGCAGTGATGGCCCCCAGCTTCTCTCGTCGGCAGCTTTCTTCTGGAGAGAAAAGTGCATGAAGGGCTCTGGGGCATTTGTTGGTGTGTGATAGACTGACATGCCCCACTTCACTTCCTCCACCATAGCTTTGGACTGTGAACTTGTACCACATCGGTATTAGAAAAAGGAGGAAACTGGGATTTTTTCTGGAAGTGGAGAAAAAATGTAGATATATGTACCTAATCTCTGTGGTGCTGTGTGTTAAAAATTTACTGTAGAGACATACATCTCTCCATATTATCTCTTTCTGTGGAATGAGTCATGAGAAAAAATGCAGGAGGGGATTTCTGGTAATTTTTACAAAGATTTCCCAATCCCTCTGACTCACACATGAATCCCCCACCTTATGCTGAGACCTCACCTTTTGCACATGGTTTCTGACTAGCTGTACGACTCTGTGGCTGTGCCAACGTTATTGGACAGATTTCAATTTGCAAGTCACCAGGTCTGTGATTTTTTTTTTCTTTTTTTAATCTGCTCACCTTTACAGTCTGAAGGAAGATACCATCTATTAATTTTTAAACTGAGAGCTGCAGCACCAGTGACCTCTGCCTCCGGCGTGACACTGGCTTGCTAAGGAACGAGCTTGGTTGTTCTCCCCATTCAGGTGGCAGTTACAAGGGACAGATTAGCCTGAGATATGGCATGGAGAGGGATAGGTGTGTTACCTGGTGCCAGCCAGCGTAGTCCAACTTCATGCTGTTTGCTAACTGCTGCTAGGAACCCCACAAGAGTGTAGGGTGTATATTTTTCCATTTATCTTAACACCTTTCGTGGCCTGCCTCCAGCATGTTTTCCATACAAACAGATGGAAAGCTGAAGGAAGCAGGCGAAAAGCCCTTTGACCTATGAGTATTCCTCCAAAAGGGGTCTGGTGTGATTCATTCCTCCTTCGTGCTCACACGTCCCAGTCCACTGAGTATCTGCAGGATCATCAAGGCAGGAAGGGTTGCCAAGGGCTGTTGGGATCAATGAGTGTGCCTTAACTAACGGCTTTAGCTAACCTTGGTGGAAGTAATGCTATCCGGACTCAGGTTTTCAAATGGAAGACCTAAGCTCCACCAAACATACGAACAGGAGGGCTACGTCGAGTTCCTCCTCTTCCAGGCTTGCATGGGGCCAGCCTTCCACTGGGGAGGCTGCTGGTGGACAGTCTGGCCCTGGTGGCACGCACTGTGACACTGACACACTTGTGTAAGCTCCTGCACATGACGGTTGTCAAAACCAGCAAGGGGGACACGGGGCGCGCACAGAAGGACCAGACTCATGCACAGATCCCTGGGCATTTCGTAGTCCCAAGTGAAAAATCTGTGTCGTGTGCTGCAGAGGCGGTCGGACTTCAGTCACCACTACAAAACCTCTGATTTTGTCCCCAAAGGACAGTTTGAGCAACTTTTCTATTAACAGAGATGAAAACCAAACCTGATTCTTTTTTAAAGAAACAGAGGGCTCGTTTCATCCCTTACCGGCAGTGGTTCAGCCATATCCTTTCTCCTCTGACACTAGCCCTTTCATACCTCCAAACCTGTTCAAAATACTGCTTCCGATACCATTTTCCGTGGTCTGATGGAAACACATGGCTGCAGTCCATGGTGCCAAACAAACTCGCTGCCCATCACTGTCTGTGCAGTTTTGGTCCCCCTCTTCCCATACCTGCAGACAGTGAGCTGCTCCTGCCTTCCCGCAGCCTGCAGGCACCCCTTCTCTTTGCCTCTCTCCTTAATACTCTGACGCTTTCTTCATGCTGCTCACTGCACAGAGACAAAATCCACCCCTGCCTTGTCAAAATTCATGAAGCCGTTTCCTCATCCTCCTGTAAATCCCTCCTTAAAACCTGACGCTGCCTCAATGCCTGCAAATCCTCCTGCCTGTCACCAGCAAGGCAGGTCTAAGCGGAGACTTCCAACTCTCCAGCAAAGGCCATTTGTGTTCTTGCTGCCCCACGCCCCAGCTCCCCATGTCGGGCTGTGATAGCCACTGTGTTCCAGCTGACACCTGGGCTGGAAAATCCCTAGGCATGTCATCTCCGAAAAATATCTGTGTGGCACTGAGCACACTGAGCTTTGGTTCTGGACTGGGGTATTCCAGCATGAGCACAACACAAATGGTGACTGGGATCATGATGCTGATGATAATAGTAACACACAACATAATGTGTGCATGCACTAGACAACAAATGGCATTTAAAGATTGTTACGGTTATGGAGCCAAGCACGATAAACTTAGGAAATGGCACCAATAAATTTATGTGCAAGTTGTGAATTTTGTATTTATTTTTCCTTTGTTCTTCAATCTCCAGGCAGTCTTTTTGTATATGAAGCTGTGTTACACCCTCCCAAAGTACAACTCTTAGGAAAGCTGGCAGTCTGTGTGTTTGAAGGGGACAGCTATTCACCTTCCAAATAAGCAAGGAAGGGCAGAGATGACACTGCACGGCGCATTTCGAGTAATGGACAAGACAATGAACTTTATGCAGCTGGTGAAGGGTAAGAACAAAACACTAATTCTCTCAAATGTACAAAGTCTTATTGCATTCCCACTTTTGGTGGTTAAAACAAACAACGGGACATTAGATCATGTGAGTATTCAATTTGTGCTTGCAAGAAATGCGTGACATCTGTAGGATGCATCATTAACCTCTGCAGCAGTTTGGTAGTGCGACAGTTGTGACGACTAACGGATGACAAAGGCTGTAGTTTAACTGCGAAATGTAGCAAAGGGATTTAGTTACGGCATGTGTTTGAGCCACAGAACCGAAATGTTTTCATGTGTATGGAATTTTTCAACTAATGGAGTTACTCATTGGGTACACAGTAGGCGGGTGTGAGGACCCAGCTCCTTGATTCAGCACCTGTTCCACAGAGCGCAAAGGTTTGTGCATCGAGACTGTCTGTCTGCTTAGAGCCCCGGTAAGGTGCAACAACAGCGTAGCAGGGATCCTTCTGCACTCGGGAATGAACACAGAGAGCTTGCTCATCTTCAGATCGTGAGGTATTACTACGCCCACTGGCAAAGCTAGTCTAGACACATACATGCATTGGCAACCACTTGGCATGAAGCACCAACAACTCAGAGGCTGACGCTGTGCTTCTCTTCAGGGTCTTTCCACTGGCAATTGCAGAAGTCAAAGCAGGGGAAAAGAGTTGCCACCAAGAAAGCACATTTTTTCACTTTCAGCTTTGGATTGGTTGTGCTAATTTCCAGCATTTCATGTATCACTCAGAAATATTTTTACTGATAAATGTACGTCTGTTTATGTGAAAAATCTAAAGGAGGACGTTGTCAAAACTATTTCAGAAAATAAAATGGTGGCATGTGAGGCAAAGGCTTTATGGATTTAAGTCATGAGAAAACTTCCTTTCACCTGGTATTTGCTCACCAGGAATAAACTAACATAATCCTGAAAACCTGCACACAGCAAGCTCGAGTCTCACTAACTGTGGTGGAGATGAGGATAGTTTGGCCCAAGGAGCTACACTCTGTTTGATGATATTGAACAAGAAACCAGGGAGGGAAATGTAAAAGAATGAAAAATAGTGAGGTCTTCACAATACTTCACCAGCCTAAACTGTAATCCTTTGGCATCTGTAAGGTGGTTTAAAACTCTCCTTTATGGTGATTGACTGCACTCTGCAGGTGACACCGGAGGAATTTACTGCAGTGAAACATAACACCTTAATGAGGAAAAAAAAATGCTTTCCTTCTAATGCAAGCAACTTTGGTTTTCCCTTCAACCACATAGCATGATGATTCAGAGATAAGACTTGTGTGGTTATTAAGTTGCCATGATGGATTTTAGAAAGGGGAAAATCATGTCAAGTTTATGTAAGCTTTATAGCAGCTGCTCTTTGGAAATACATCTTAATTATGGGCAAAAATACTAAGCCATAACTTGTATACTTATTTTAAAAACTTCTTTTTTTTTCAGTACCATAATTCTAAACATTAGCTCTTCACTGAGGTTAGCATTTATGTATAGGTTGGATACTGGAAGGAGGTAGCCCACGAAGTGCTACTTGATGGTGGTGGTTACTAGGCATGCCCGTTAGTGACCCCTCGTATTTATCTGTATTTCATTACAGAATTACTGCCCTAATGCTCTAAGCTGTGTCTGAGAACAAAAGGCAGTTCCATTTGTGAGACCATTATATTCCAGCACCCACAGCTTCTCAAAAAATAGTAATGACCTTTGGGATGAAATGTTTTCAGCCCAATATTGACTTTCTGTGGGTGTGTAGTTTGGTAAATTCAAGATCAGCCTTTTCTGTTACTTATAGACACATGGGAAAAGATAATTTGAACAATTAAAAAAGCTTTTTGCAATCTTTGTGGGCCTTTGGCTAACTAGAAATGGCTCCATTTCAAAATGTTAAACTGATAGTTTTTATAAGGCTTACAGTTATACCAAATTTAAAAACCTAGATGAGAAATAAAGCAGTTACGTTGAACTCCTGAGCTTACAAGTGTGTGTTCACATATGCCAGTATCCTTGAATATTCACACTAACTGCTGACATACAGGAAGGCGAGCATACACATAAGTGTTTGCAGAACCAGAGCCAAAATTTGGAAATATTTTGAGCTTTGATTTAACAAAACACTTTAGCATATGTTTACATCATAGTGATTTCACTGGAAGTGCAATAGATGTTTTACTTGCTTCCCAGAATTGAGACTATATTCCTTTTTGGGTCTGAAATGACAAGTACGTTTGACCGGATGACAAAGCTCTGATAAAAATATTTGATTTTCATTCTCCATTCTATGCCCCTTATTTAATATTAGTCGTTTTCATGGGTTAGTGACAAAACATGCTGTGGCTCTGAGGGTTGGGTGCTTTCTCTTGTTTCCAGTTCCATCAGTTAAAAAGTAATGTAACATAATAGCAGTGATTATTTAGATGCCTAAAGCTACATCATCCTCTACACTAAAGGAAGCGTTCCGGAAAGGAAGGCCGAGGCGTGGGCTTCCGTGCGGCCACCTCGCGCGTTGCCTGCGTGTCTCTCGTCTCGTGGTGCCCACGCTTGGTTGCTGCAGCACTGGCTCGCTCGGTGCCCGCTGGCGGGCGGCCCTGAGCCCCGTGCTGAAGCGCGGAGCCAGCGGGCGATTTGCCCGGGCCGCGGGCGGCGGGCGGCGGGCGAGGCCCTGACAGGAGCGCTCTCCAGAGCCCCGCACCAGGCACCACGTGACGCTCCTGTCACAGCGCGAGCCCGAGAGCCCGCGAAGCGAGCACCGAGCCCCCCGAGCGGCGCGGCCGGAACCGCGCAGATGCCACAGCGCCAGCTGCTGGTGTTCCTGCTACCGGCTGCGGAAGTGCCCGGCGGCCCCCACCGGTACGGAACGGAATTGCCCTGTTTTGGGTTCCCGTACCCATCCTGCCTTCTGCAGCCGTTGCGCTCTGGGCAGCCAGCAGCTCGGATCCGAGCCGGTT